>JAMKCH010048385.1:0-12216 GCA_023653785.1 Ophioderma brevispina
TTAGCAAACAACTCTAGGGATCCCTTTCTCTCTTTTATACTTATGTAAACAAAATGTTTCTGTGAAGAAATCTTTTTCAAATAATAAAATTGAAGAAAATAAGATTTTAAAAGTTTAATCAGAAAAATGGAGGGCCAATATCAACATAGTCACTGGATTTTCTGCCTACCCTTCATCACTGGCATAGTGCGTTGAAGGGTGTTTTATTAATATTGACAAATCACAGTTGATGTAATATCATTGGGAACATTCTATTGTCCCTTTACTATTTTATATTGTGATTAGAAAATGTTACCCTACCACAATATTTAATTTTAAAAATATTCCTCATTTTATACAACAATGATTCCCTGTGTTGATTTGCAAAAGGACTCGATATTGGATGTGACAGTAACGGCAAGTTATTGCCCAGTATACGTTATTGAGAAATGAGCAGTTAGGTGAATATCTAAAAAACACTTTTGTTGAAAAGGGACTATACATGAATGTGACCTTAAATGCAGTTATTGGCCATGTATAACTGTTTTAGTGATTATTTAAAACGGGGATTTAAAAGATGACTCCGAGGATTCCTGAGGAATATAAAATCGTTGCAATTTTAGGTGTGAAAATCATGTTGAACATCTCCAAGTTTGCTTTAAACCAAACTATCTCATGTGAAACAAGACACCTTTCCATTGATATCAATAGCTCAATTGAAGCATACAATGGAAACAACAAATCTTGTCGTTACAGTGAAATTTCTATCAAACTCTAAATAGAAAGTTGACCTCCTGCCAATACTTTCAAAGTATAATACGGTACCTTCTGCTCTGTAAGAAAGTTTTTGGGAACCAGCAAAAATATTCCTTTGTTTGTATCAAATAATGCAGAACAATCTCAAACCAAACATCCACCAAATCTGGCAACAGCAAACACATGGAGTTTTTCAACACTTCCCGAACCACTCGGGTATAAGCCAACCTTCGGGTATAAGCCACCCCCCATTTTTAAAGAACAATACCAGGAGCTAGAATTACATCGGGTATAAGCCCAGATGGTAATTTTAGCATCAGGAAACCATATAGAGCCATCAAAGTAGGGCCCAATGCCTTGGGATGGCTTGTTTGCTATATTGCTTTGAGGAATGATGGAGAAATTGAACTTTTTTTTTAATGTTTGAATATCGCTACAACTAAAGTGTACATTAAAAGGTTATTGGTGAATAATGTACTATTGAAATAATATTTATTGCAATTTTATATCTGATGTTTGCTCCCAACTTTATCCCCTCCCTGGTATAAGTCCATCCCTATTTTGAAGTAAAAATCTTCATTTTTGTGGGGGTGAGCTGGTGAAGGCTTATACCTGAGACTTACGGACATGGCACGCTGGCCATCTCCAGCGGAAGATTAATAAATATTCGATATAGATTAGAAGAAAATTTCGAGTACTGTTTTCAGCTAAAAGGTTTAAAAGAAGGTTTATGTTTTCAAATGAAAAATTTGAGTCTATTAGAAGAGGAGATACCAGAAGTAGTGGGTAGATCAGTGATGGTTTGTATGAAGGAGCCAAACAAGAGTTGGGGTAGGGTATGATTTGTCTGAGGAGTTTTGAGGTGAAGGTGGGTGCTGATTTGCATCAAGGTTCTGTACTCTCGCCATTGATTGATTTTTGCATTGTGATTTGTAGTTAGGAGAGTGCAAAGAAGGTTGTTGAGTGAGATGTTGGGAATATGGTAAAAAATCGGGTCAAAATTTGGTCAAAAATAGGGATATAAGCCTTTGTAAACAAGATATCTTTTGATCTAAGCAAGTATGGGGCCATACTTCGCACCTTGGATGTCACCCAAGTAGTCGGTGGAGGAGTTCCGACAGCCGGGTGGGGTATGCAGGGCTGTAAAAAATGCAAAATTTCCCGCGAATATGAGCGAACCACCTTTCCCTATAAGATAGCAAAAATTTCCATCCAAGATTCAAAATTTCCCTTTATTCTTATTATTTCTTGATTTAAGCGTCAAAAATTCCCACAAATACAAAATTTCCCGGGAATGACATTACCACATTACCACTTTTTCCAGGCATGGGGGTTGTGGCATGGGTCAAAGGTAAAATGCGGTCTAAAATGGATCAATTGCTTTAACCATTGGCAATTGTGGCAGGATGATGAAACTTGGTGGGTCGGGTCAACATTCAGTGCCAAAAAAATTGGAAGGTCATTCAAGGTCATGCGGGGTCATTAAGGTCAAATGGAATTAAATTGCTATAAAACATTGTCAATGTGGTAGAGATGATTGAAACTTGGTGGGTGTGGTCAACATTCGTGCCTGTGAAAAATTTGAAGGTATTTCAAGGTCTGCAGGCGGCCCCTTCAAGGTCAAAGGATAAAACATTGCTATAACTCGTCAATTATGGTAGGATGATGTGAAAATGTGGTGGGGGTGTAGTCAGCCAGTCAGTGCCAAAAAAATGTGAAGGTCTTTTCAAGGTTCATGTGGGTCCTCAAGGTCAAATACTAAGTATGGTAGGATGATGATGACACATTGGTGGTGCGGGGCATTCAGGACAAAAAGTTTGAGGTTATTTCACGGTCAGGAGGGGTCATCCAGGTCAAATCCTAGTGTGTGGTGGATGATCAAACTTATTGGGTGTGGTCAGCATTCAGTACTAAAAAATTGGAAAGTATTCAAGGGTATGAGAGGTCATCCAAGGTCAAATACAGACACATGGGTATTATGGTCATGAAAAATGAGGGTTGTAGTAAGCATTCATTGCCGAAAATTTTGAAGGTATTTCAAGGTCGTGGGGTTATCAAGGTCAACTAACTCAATTTGGGTAGGTTCATGAAACTGGTGAATGTGGTCGACATTTCTAAACCGAAATTGGAAGGTCATGTCAGGTCACAGCTGGTAAATCTAAGGGCAAATAACTACAAATAGTTGTATGGTCAATGTTAGTCAAACCATTTGATACCATCAAATTGCAAACGCTATGCAGCCAGCCCTAAGTGCGTTTGAGAACCATTATTTCATCACAATTCTCCCTGTGATATAAAGGAAATATGTCAAGATTTTTGTCAAGCTCCGTTTGACTTACATTCATAAAATATGTACATACATATGAATTCCGAAAAAATCATACAATTTGATGTAAAATTAACAAAAATAAGAGGCTTATTTTAATTTTTGTTTTTTGACATACGAAGGAAACGGGCGGATTTTTCGCCCCGGCTTCATTGATCAAAAGAGCCCAATTTTGCTTCCTTCGTACGTCACAGTGATGACCAAAACATCGTGTTGACTAAAATTGTTATTGCTGACACTTGTAATATTGAGGATTAATGAAGTAATAAGAAATTTGAAAATAAAGTTACAGAAAGAATGACATTATTTTGTTTCATTCGTTGTGTTTTATTATTATTGATATAAAAAAACACACGATCGCAGTATAGGAAAGTGGCACACTGCCGATATGGATGGTAACAACGACGTAAATTATGGATGGTCATCACTTTGACATCACCATTGACTGCGATGGGAGTGTAGGAATCGTTTCGGGAAGCTATTGGTGGGAGGGAAAATTAAAAGGGCAAATCCTCAAAAAGTTGGACAAATTTTCAAAACTAATTCCTATTATATGTACTCTACGTTACTTAAGATTTACATCCATACCAACATTTCCAAATATTCAGAATCATGACAGATTTCCTTTAAAATTAGGTTTTGCTCCATTTACTACGGCAATGGGCGGGGGACCTTTGTGGTTCGAGAACCGCCTTGTTTAAATTGGTCTTCAATTTTGAATTTTTGGCATAACATTGCTGATTGTCCAGCGCTGGTTGTCATTGCAACCATATAAAAAGTCCAGTTTCATGGTTTTCTGCACACTATACCCATGCACCTTCTAACCCAAGTTGGTGTCAATGCAAGTTACTGTTAAGCATTTCACATTCGTTCGTGTGTTAGCCATTTGTCAGAGGCCCTGTTAAATTACCATGGCACACAATCAAATAATGCCCATTTTCAAAACTCTCGTAACATGGCTACAATATATATATTACATGCATATTACATCCTTTGGTAAAGTCACAGGAATATGCAAATCAAGGGTAAAAAAAAAACCAAGACCAGAAGACCCCCCCCCCCCCCTTGTGTTCTTTGCTGTTGTCGTATCATAACCATAACCCTGCGTCGTTTTCTATAGCCTATCTTATGCCCGGGAGGAACTGAAGAGGAGGGAAGAGGGAACAATAAAGTCGCAAATTCTGTTGGGATTCGAACCCAGGGCCCTTCGGGCCCCATCCACATTACCCAGGATAGCATGCTTTGGCGTCTGTCTCTGGCGATTTTCGTGCCCATAGAGTCTTGGTTTGAATGACACCCAATCCGCTACGTTCTGGCTTTAGTCATTTTTCTCAATTACACAATTATTTTTTTGGTGAGATTTTTTGGGCTAGGTTTATAGCAGCAATGGCACATTTTTGAACAGACGCCCCCCCAAATGTTTCAAAATGGAGATTTTTTTGCACAGGTGTGTTGGTGATGTTTAGTAACTATACCTGCGCACGACCATGCAAAAAAGGTGTATTTTCCTAAAAGAAACAATAGTGTTAAAAGAATAATGTGATCCCATGTGTCAATTTACAGCAGAGCTGTTAAAACGCCAATTGTTTGTTCCGTTCATGATGAATATTTGCACGTCAAGTCTCTACCTCGGCCTGAACCGACGGAACCCACAACCTTGAAAGAAAAAGGGGCCCCGTATACAACGTACCTGCGCTATTTTTCTGGCTCCTGGCTATGTCATATTGGGAGGACGTTTCTAGCAGCCATTTGACTTATTATCGGAGATCTCGATATTATTCTAATTACAAATCCTTCTTTTGTGACACAGAGACATTTTGAGCTCTAACCATTTACAGGTAATAGTTTTTTTACTAGCCAATTACCAATGCAACTGTGCAAAACATCTCAAATATTTGGAAAAATTTGGGGGTGCACTTTGTGCAACAAAATGTGCTGTTATGGCTTTAACAGAAAAATACTAATGCAGACTTGTAAGACCTTAAGCGCCCCAAAAGGCAAGAATGTGATCAACAAAGAGCATTTTTACCCTCACTCTATCATTTGTTTTTCAGGTGAATTCTTTACCAATGAAATCTCAACATCCTGATGCAGATGGCTGGTACCGTACATAACCATCGAGAGATCTTAGAATGGAAGGATGGCAGAAAATATGGTCAACAAAGTATGATTTCTCAAAGCCTGCTGCAATAATCAAGAGTAAAACAAGATCAAAGTCAAGATATAACCAACTTTATCTTCACAATAAATGGCCTGATGAATAACAGTATCAACTACTGGGACGCCACACATAACTTCAGAAAGAAGGCCCCAGAGAATCTCACCAGATAAAAGGTACAATTGGCTATAGTCATAACACACGATTCATCGTATACTTACTCTTACTTACTCTGTTGACATCTGTCAGACTGTGGTTATGGCTTTTTTCCGTTGAGGCTGCTGATTTCATTTGGAATGAAGCTAGGTACAGTATCTTGTCATAGCACATCAACAAAAGTGGTCATTGGATGCCTCATCACCTTCCTCTTTCCTTGATAGGCTTTGCCAAGAATCAGTTTGCCTATGTTGGAGTAGATCTTTTTGCAGTGGCCAGCAAATTGAAGCCCTCTCCTCGTATTTTTGTTGAAGTTTTAGAGGCAGTTGACATAGAGCCTTAATTTGTTGTATGACTCTTCAGTTTGAATGTTAAAATGCTGCCGCTATAGGATCCCTGGTGTAAACATTCATTGTATATAATGACTGTATATTTGCTAAAGAAACCATTGAAAGAGTACATTTTGATCTTAAGTGAGGATCACAGCGACAACAATGTTGGAAAAGGTACTAGGCTGGCAGATAGTTATCTGCCCATTTGCACATTAATAATACCAGCAGCTGTAATGAACACTGCAACTATGGGATCAGACCGGTGGGCTATTGATAGATGAAACACATGTCTAAAGATTTCAGCAGCCTTACAGTAATAGTGGGATATAGAAATTTCAGATCGGCTAGTGTGCAGTACTTTTGCTCAAATTTTCCACAAACTATGGTAACTGATGTTGCTCTGAGAATTCATAGCAACTACAAGAACCAGAAGACAGCTTATAAACAAAAATACTTTTGGAAATTTGCATCACTACATTTGGGATTTATTTTTACTGCAATTCCCTTCTAGTCCAAAAGAAGAAAATTTGTAAATTAATGAATTGGTAAGTGGGGATGTATTCTAAATTTGCTATTATTGCTTTGTCACTCTTCAAAAATTTAGAATCATAATTCCTTCAAAGATCAATCTTTTCAGGGGGCCAAGTAGGTATGTTTCGGGGTTCCAGGTGCCAGTGTTTACAGAAATAAATGCAGTTTTTAATTTTATAGGATAGGGATTCCCACTTGTGTTAATGTGGTCTTGTGGTAGAGGCATCATGGAAAGCCTCTGCTATGGTCCTATGCACCTGCTAGTGTGGTATGGTATATCAATGAAACAGTTTCCATAAGGATTTTTTGTGCTAAAATTGATTTTTCTTCTGTTCTGGATTTAATAGGGACCAGACTGTCAAAAAGTGATGGGGTTTAAATTTTCAGACTACCTCCCTCTTCTTTTGGGGGAGGGTGTATAGTACAGGGAAACTTGAAATCGCGTCAAGTTGTGTTTTTAATGTACGCTACATATTTGTCTTCTTATAAGGTTGTAAAAAGCATATATTTGCCTAGTTATCCAACCTTCCGGTTAACCACCTTACGTGCTCCAGTGATCGATATCTCGATCATACATGTCACTCAAGGTATTATACAATCGCCTTTTGGTGTGCATTAGAGGTGTTAAAGCCGTCTATCCGCATAATGGTTTAAGGTCATTATAGGGTGAAATTTTTAAACCCGATGCTTCAGATTTTTGGTTTGAAACTTGTGTAAGTGTGTTCATACTGTCTCACATAGGATCCAAAATTGTTACTAATTTACAGGACTAATGTCATTCCTATGTTATAGCTATCAATCTACCAGACTGAAAAGGTTACAGTACAAAAAAACAAGCCATTGAGTCACTTAATGTGTTTTTTATTTGTAGTGTAATCAGAGATACAGGTATGTGAGGAACCCCTTTGCAACCATAGAGAGAGCTCAATGTGAAACAGAGCTCTTCAGTCCTGGACAGTTCAAAACAACTACTTAGTGACAAGCTGGGGATTGCTAACTGGAAGAAAAAAAACACAGGAGCTTTACACAGGACACTTACAGGTAAGCTCCTTGTGTGGTATAGATGAGGTGACATAGAGATTCAATGTGACAGAGCTCTTCAGACTTGACATCAACAACTACTTACACAACCAATTTCTTTCATGGAAGTATCCTGTGAAGTAGCTGTTAAGTAGCCATGGAGTACCCCCCCTGCATGGGCACCACATCACCGGCCTCAAAGTGGGGGGTATCATCCCACCTAGGTACACACAGAGTAGCTTAACCACTAGTCCCCCCCATGCTGGAGTACCTGTATGGGTACTCCCATGCACTTAGCTTGAGCTCTGTGTGATATTGTAAGGAAATTTTTTAATCCATTACTTACATTTTGGTCCATCATATGTTATATGTTTTACACAATGTGTCATTTATGGGTTTGGTGATGCTCAACTCAAATATCGTATTTACTCAAGCTTGAAAATGATCAGAAAGTGGTAAACAACAATTGAATGTTTGGCCGCCGCTCGTATGGTCCATGTGCTGGCCCTCCTAGGGCAGCTGGTAAGGGGAGTACCTGTACCGGTACTCCCGTGGAGTAGCTTCAGAAGGTACTCCACTACTGTTGGCTTACAATGGGTACCTGTCAGTACCTAGCAGGCAAAACTGCAAAGTACACTATAGGATGGGTACGCAGGTAAACAGAGCTGGCTATCCATCCAGTGGTTCGAATACTTCACAAGTACTAGTTGTAGGTACTGCAATCAATAGTGCATCAATGGGTTACCCTTGGAGTAGAGCTAGAGTACCCATGGGATTAAGCCTAAGCTCTGGGTTCACCGTGAGTATGGAATCTGCTGTGTATGACAAGCTGTGGATGCGCTACTTATAAACGGAACTTTACACAGTACACTTACAGTTAAGCTTCCTTTGTGGTAATAGATGAGTGACATAGAGATTCAATTGAAACAGAGCTCTGCAGTACTTGACACAACACCTACATAGTGACAGCTGGTGGATTGCTACGAGAAACAGGAGCTTTACACAGGACACTTACAGGTAAGCTTCCTTTGTGGTAGAGATGAGGTGACAGAGATTCAATGTGACATCAAACAACTACTTAGTGACAAGCTGGGGATTGCTACTGAGAAACGGAAACAGCTTTACACAGGACACTTACAGGTAAGCTCCTTTGTGTATAGATGAGGTGACTAGAGATTCATGTGAAAGAGCTCTCAGTACTGACGCAAACAACTACTTACACAAAACCACTTTCTTCAGTGGAAGTACCTGTGAAGTAGCTGTTAAGAAGTAGCCATGGAGTACCCCCACCTGCATGGGTACCCCATCGCGGGCCGCAAAAGTGGGGATAACCATCCACCTAGGTACACTCGCAGTAGCTTAAAACCCTAGCCCCCCATGCTGGGAGTAACCTGCCTGGTTAACTCCATGCAAATGAGCTTTGAGCTCTGTGTGATTATTGTAGTAATTTTATCCATACTTAACATTTTGTTGTAATATGTTATATGTTTTTACACATGTCATTTCTAGGGTTTTTGGTGATGCTCACTCAAATATAAGATTTTACTTAGCTTGAAAAATGAATCAGAAAGTTGTAAACAATGGTGGTTTGCCGCCCTCTATGGTCCAAAATGTGCTGCCTACTAGGCACTGGTAGGGGAGAACCTGTTAAGGTACTCCCGTGGAGTAGCTTCAGAGGTACTCCACTACTGGTGCCTTACCATGGTACCTGTCAGTCACCTAGCAGGGCACTGCAGAGTTTACACTATCGGATGGGTACTGCTAAGTAAAACATAGCTGCTATCCAACCAGTGGTTCGAATACTTCACAAGTACTTAGTTGTTGTACTGCATCAATAGTGCATCATGGGGTACCACCTGGAGAGAGTAAGAGTACCCATGGAGTCCTAAGCTCTGGGTTACACTGTGGAGTAGGAATCTTTGCCTGTGTATTGACAAGCTGGGGATTGCTACTGCAAACAGGAATCTTTACACAGGACACTTACAGGTAAGCTTCCTTTGTGGTATAGATGGGTGACATAGAGATTACAATGTGAAAAACAGGCTCTTCAGTATGACAACATACAACTACATAGTGACAAGCTGGGGGATTGTGTATGAGAAACAGGAACTTTACACATGACAATACAGGTAAGCGTCCTTTGTGGTTTTATATAGATGAAAGGTGACAGGAGATTACAATGTTGCATCAAACAAACTCCATAGTGACACGCTGGGGATGCTTAATGGAGAAACAGGAACTTTACACAGGACTTACAGTAAGCTTTCCTTGATGATGAGGTGACATGTGATGTCACTGGCATGCTGTTTGACAGCAACATTGTGTTATTTGCATGGTGTTAATGAAGCATGCTGTCATTTAAATTTGTTCAGTGGCACATACTTTTATAACTCCCATTACAGTTTCAAGTACCACTGACATGAATTTTTATATTTCAATTTCAAAAATGTTTAAAACTCTTTTGGGAGATAAATGTGATCATAAATCCTTATGATTGTTAAGGTACACTTTGTACACCTTTCTGCATTCAGTTGTGCATATTTAAAAAATCTTGATCTGTATTCTATTACTTTCATTTCTGACATCTTGTTTAGCTATATCGTGCCTGATGCCCGGCATGATCTTTAGGAGTCCAGCGAGAACCATGCCCCTCCAAATTTTGGAAGTGGAGGTACCATAGCCATCCTTTTTTAGAACAAAACTGGACACTCTATTGGTACAATTTTCAAAATAATCCCAGACCACTGACCCATAAGCAATTGTTCCCTCTGCTTAATTGAAACAATGTTTTCCTGCACCGCTGAGTACATATATGCCAAACAAAACCCCAACATATACCTCTATATTTGGTGTACTTTTAATCATTCCAAATTCCTTGCCAGGAATTTTTGAGCCAGTACATTTAAATAGCAAAATGTAAATCTCAACATACCACACGGTATTAAAAAAAAGGGTGTTCTGAAAAGTTTTCAATCGAAACCAATTTCAAATACACTTAGAATGTCAGAAGTAAAAAAAACCTAATTTCACTCGGTAACCATAGTATGCTTGCAACTACTTTCTCTAAATGTTCACTCCAGGTACATCAAAGTACATTCCAATACAGGGGTCAAGTACATTTCTGGATCTGGATCAAATACGCTGATAAACAGATTCTGCATCACCTCAGAGGAATGAACCTAAAAGGCAAAGCTGGGTAGGTATTGAAGTATATTGTAGAGAGCTCTTAAAGCGGTCTTGAAATTGTCATAATTGTCGATATCCAATATGATTGAAGGAAGGCTTTTCCATTTAGGTCCGGTCCATGGGGAAAAGCTATTGGCGTATGTAGTTGACTTGACGGCAATTTGCAATGTATGATCGTGGGTGAAAACGGCCGTAAGTCTAGTAGTTTTTGTGATATGATGGTTCCAACTGATGTCCACAAGATATGAGTTATGCGATACATCATTAAAGTTCTGGTGATCAGACGATCATTTTCAAGAGACAGACAAGTGCAATATTTGTCCATCATTTGAGTGACACTTGAGTTCCAGAATAATCATTAAAGCAAAGACGGGCAGCGGACCTCTGGATCATGTCAAGAAGATGCTTTTCATCTTTAGTGGATGGGTACCAAGCAGCACTACCATACAGGAGTTTTGGTTTAATCAAGGATAGGTAAGCCTTTGATTTAACATCACCGACAGGCCTTGACGTTCCTACGGATAACACCCTAGTTCTTCTATCAACATCTGTTGGTGACCCTAATAGGGTGGTTTTTTCCATCTCAGGTTGGTGCTAAAATTAACTCTAAATAAGGGTTATTTCTGTTGTTTCAGCTGGTTACCACAAGCATCTCTAGGTGTAATACGTGGTTTTCTTGAGTCGTAAAATGCAGGGTGAAACACGTGCTGGGTATTAAAGGTCATCTGCCAGTCATTCCCCCCCCAATTCTTAAAGGGCATCCAGATGCAGCTTTTAAGATGGAACAATCTTTCTTCTTCAGACGAGATTTTCCCGTAAACAAAGGCGTCGTCCGGCAAAAAGTCGTCTTTTGGTTGCCTTTGAAACACTCGGGGAGGTATTTATAAACACTATACAGTGCCTTTTTGGAAGGTACGCTGGAATCAACTTCCCCAGGTGTGACAGGAGTGTCCCAATCCCTCCTCTACTAAACCCATGTTGGCGATTTGTTGAGTATGTTGTGAATATCAAGATGATTCATTATGTGGCTAGCGATGATATTCTCCATTATTTTACAACAAATAATCGATGTAAAGCTATGCCTGTAATTTGAGAACTGCGATTTCCCTTCTTGAAAACGGGTGTGATGTGGGACATAAGCCAATCAGTCTGTAGGTCCCCGTATCTAGCTTTGAGTGAAATATGGCAGTCAATACAATGGCAATGTCTTCCAGAACATATAACTTTAGATCTTTGCTGGGATTTGGTCTGGGCCGAAGCTTTGATTGGATTAATTCATTCAAAGTTTCGACAACCATCTACATTTATGGAGATGTCCTTAATATCTGGAAAAACTGAACATTCACGTTGGGAATGTGTCGATGCTCTCCTGTGTGTAAGACAGACTTGAAGTCATTATTCAGAATTTTTTGCCTTCTCTCAGACTATCGTCCGTAGTGATGTCATTATTTCTTTTCCAATGGCGGAACCCCAGTGTTATCCTCCCGCTTCGACTTGACAATTTTCCCCCCGAAGGCCTTTGGAATTTTTCCTTGAGATTATCACCGCATAGCATTGTGAATATAAGGTGTCATGTGCCAGCGAAGATCCTGCTTATACTTGGTCTATAAAGTTTTGAAGGCGGAACACTGAAAGGAGAGCGTTTGCTTTTTCCTATTTAAGAGTCTCTTAATGTCGCGTCAGGTGGCATGCGTCTGAGTTTTTCCGGTCAACAAGTAGTTATGTCTTGTAGTCAGCCTTCTTTTTGGGATGTATTTGTCATCAAATTCATG
>JAMKCH010048386.1:0-22676 GCA_023653785.1 Ophioderma brevispina
AATTAACACCAGAGGGAGTGGTCCCGTATTGACTCCAGGAGAGTGTTAAATTACACCAGTAGTGTCAATAGTGCCCCCTTAAATATTGCTCTTAGGGCCCCTCGGACACACCTTAGTCGCACTAAAGTGTGATATTTCTTGACGCTAAGGGGGCCCCACCTTAAACTGCTGACAGGGCCCTTTTCCTTAAATCCGCCACTGCAATTCAGAGCAATGGCAAAATTGTCATCATTCTTTGTGAATCTGGCATCTTTTAAAAAGCGCTGTATGCGTTAATCCACCTGGCACCTGTCAGATCAATAGTCAATATCTTGAAGCATGTGTATAGAATACAACACATACATAATAACTATAATAATAATAACCAGTTTATATAGCGCTTAATCACCGTAAAAAACGGAGCCCCGGAAGTGACATGTTAGATATATTTTGGGAATTATCTCGAGATAATAAAATTATCCAGAGATAAGGTCTCGAGAAAATTATCTCGAGACAATAACATTATCTCGAGATAAGATAATAAAATAATTTCATTATCTCGAGATAATTTCATTATCTCTAGATCAAATTATCTCGAGATGATAAAAATATCTCGAAGATAATAAAATTATCCCGAGATATTTTGCTACCACGAGCTGTGTTGGTTTGTTGGTTGGTTATTTGAGTTGAATGGCGCCTTCAGCAACAATGGCTATTTGCGCCAGATTACTATGTTGTTTTATACAATAAAATTACGTAACTCGATTCATAATCTGTAAACAAGTGTGTTACTTCCCGTTGGAATTGCATCTCAAACGCATTATAAAAACGGTAAGTTACGGAGCCACCAGCCTGTTTTCCAAGACTTCTCCAAGCCCCATTCGCATCCAGCTCTATAGTCGCTGTAATTCAAAGCGTCAGTAGTGCTGGTAAGAATAACTCTGGTCAATCTAGGTTTCAGGCCAATTATGTCCCCGTTAGTTCACCCAGGCTGTCTCCGACCTCGCATCCAAGCTCGAGTCGCTGGGAACTCGCTTCCAAGCTCAAGTCACTGCTGGTGAATCCAAGCTATAAACCCATGCTATACGTTACAGACAAGCAAAAATCTGATTTTTTATACTTTTTCGATTTTCTGAATAGCGAATCAGTGATGCCTTTAAGTATCTTGCTTAATTATACAAACACGTTGACTACAGCGGGGCTCGAACTCACGATTTAACGGTCTAATGATCACGAGTCCTGCGATTTTCCACTGAACCACACGTGCTCTCACGTGATTTTCAAATATGCCAAAAGAATTCAGACGCAGGAATGCTTTGGTTTGTCTTGGTGAGTCGCAAAGCATCTCTTGAGCTCACGGCACTAACTTGACCTTGTGGATGGCTAGGCGAATTAAAGTCTGACTCAGAGATTTCGAATATTATTTTTTATTGTGGTAATAATGACAAATAGTCAAATAGAAACAAAAGATAGCAACCTAAAATGCACAATTCCGAAATTTGGAGATGAATCGGCTTTTTCGTTTTGATGAGTAAACCATTTATGTGTAGTATTACGTGCCATAGGATACTGTGTATAAACAAAAATTCCGGATCCGAATTTATAACAACGTTGTGATTTACTATCTGAGGAATTCGATTAAAGCTTAGCATTTCCCACAGTTATTATTATATAGACCTGCATTATTTACATGCAAAACACAACACTATTTTTTTTGGAAATTGAGGGCGCCCTCCTCAGGAAATCTCTGAGTCGCCTTTAATTATGTTATGCTTAGGTTGCCTTGCAATCCACCCACATAGCCAACAGTATAGCCGGAAGAGCATTCCAATCTTTCACTGTTGGGAAAAACGAGTCTCTCCATGTAGCCTCTCAATACAACATTGTTTTCATAATATGTGTTCTAGTTACCCTATAGTAAATAGCCCATTATCATAAGTTTGGAGTATTAATTGGGGGAAATGGGGGCCGATTCAAGTAATTCTTCATGAAGTAGTTTAAATCAAAAAGTAAACGTCTTCTGATTAAAATACCATGTCTTTAATTGTTTTAAGCTCATTTAAGGCTTTTCCTCTTACCCCATTATAGGCTAATAATGTTCGCTTGTTGAACTAGTTGTTTTTGCAGGGCTATCCCGGAGCCCATCATGAAATAGTCCATTGTTAACATAATAAGTTACAACTATTTCTATGTTCTTGCGATCTTTCCTGCAAATTGGTTATTGCAAACATAGAACAGACAGATATGGAGACAAATGGCATCAAGTATGCCATGTTTGACGTCCCAATGACCTGGAGAGGGGTTTATGTATACACAGTAATCGAAATAACAATAGTTTTATATTACTTTTTCCTTCAGACATTCAAATCCGCGCTCAACTCAGCCACAAGTACTCGGAATGTGAAGACACAACAGCTGCTCAAGCTGATGAAGTACAGGCATCTGACATGGCAGATATAACTCAATCTTCTCAGGCTCTTGAAACGTTATTTCTTCAATTGTCAGACCGACGCAACCGAAATTTAGTACCGCTATGTACACCATGTAGTAAATTGAATGAATGGAGAATTGGGTCAATTACGAATCATGAAACGCCGAATGCATTAGAAAAGAAAAGACACCAAAACAACATCAAAATTCCACTAGCTGTACACTTGTGCAACACCTGCTGGCCAAATGTCATTCTATGCTCAGCGTGTAGCTTCAGCAGTGAACATGAAAAACATGAGAAAGTTCATCTCAAGGATGTTTTCTCCAATATCTACACCGCAGCAGTTGGATTACCAATTGCCCCTTTGGAAGCTTCAGTAGAAAGTCCAGCTCAACAGAAGGAAGATACGCATTCAGATGTAACGACGACTGTACGGAAAACGAAGAAATCCAAGAGGCGCCAGCGCAAGAATCAAACCAAACTTTCTGCAAGTCCAATGCCACCCAATGCCAATTCAGAAAACCAAACAAAATTACACCGTCCCGTTTCCGAAATAGACGAATCAATAAAGTGTGCAGAGTTTTTCAGGGCTTCCGAACCCCGCGTCTTTTACCCAATACATCACACAAATTTGGATCTCAACTGGCCGTATGGATTGTGCACGTCGCCCACGGGATCTATGCTGATTGCAGATACAAACAACCACAGGTTAATTGTGGTTAACGAAGGCAATCTGGTAAGCGAGTTTGGAAACGACCCCTTGAAGAAAGACCAACTTCTGTCTTATCCCATAGGACTGAGTTGTTCTCAAGCCATGCCGCCGGGTAGTGCAATTTTCGATGTTGCAGTAGCTGATGCTGGCAATGGTAGGGTACAGATTTTTGACGTTGAGGGAAATTCCATCCAAGAAATCAAGGAAAACCTTTCCCGACCGCATGGGGTTGCTTTTGACTCTTGGTACATTCTGATTTCAGATATCAGCAAAAGTAGTTTCACAAAGCATTCTCGTTTTGATGGAAGAGTGGTAACAACATTTAGCCAGCCAGATCATGGTATAGTTGAAAGTGAAATGCGGCAGCCAAGTTATGTAGAGTGCAGTAATGACTGGAGGGTGATCTTTGTTGCAGACACTGCTGGTAAATGCGTGAAAGTCTTCGATAATAACAGTGGCAAGGTAGTGAAAACACTTGGGCCATTCAGTTCTCCCCACGGTATGTGTTTAAATCCAGAACAAAGTACGCTGATAGTTGCCGACTTTGGGAGAAGTAGCGTAGAGGCAGTTGACCTTCGGATAGGTACAACTGTTAACCAAGTCGCTGGTCTCAGTGAAGGTTTGATAGGACCTACAGATGTGGCTTATCATTATCCTTCAAGACGGGTTCTTGTTTTGGACACGACAAGAAGCAAAGTGCTGCAGTTTCCGATGCTTCCTCTTCCTCTTTCAAATGACATAGGTATTCCTTGCATTGCAGAGCTCTCTCCGGATGAACAGAACTGGATGGAGAGACTTACACCGACAATAATATATGGCAGAGACCAAGCAGCAGCATCTTAAGAAAAACAAATCATATTAAAGCCTGCCAATCAAATGCTGTTTTAAAATTGTTTTAGAAACAACACATTAACAGTAAAAACATCTACAGTAACATCGTGTCATAGGTATAAATACAGACTGCAAACACTGTAAAAAATACCCAATGTTGAGTAAAAAGGACACAACTCTTACTGTTGAGTAAAATCTTTAGTAAAAGTTGAGTAAACCTTAGTCATTGTTGGGTAAACCTTAGTCATTGTTGGGTAAATTAAACTCAGCTTTGTGTAAAGTTGACTCAACTTTGACTAAGATATACCTCAACAGAAAGGGTTGTGACTTTTTTCTAAACATATTTTGGAGTGAACCGCAAGCCGATTTTGACGATTTTATATGGAACGGCTACGGGTGGTCCCAAGGCTCATACGCAACCTCGTGCAAAATAAGTACATTTACTCGTGCAAACAAATTCAGACACAATTCTGTAGTTGACTCTCCAACTCTAACGGTTTTGGAAATTAGTAAATATCTCTTGATAACATATTTAGTTTCTATATTTTCTTCGGGATTTTCTTTTACGATTTTCTGTGAATTAGGTTTACACCAATGGGGACTTCACAATTTGGGATTTCTTGGAGCTTCTTGGCCACCCCGACCCTGCACAAAGAAGGCGAATACGTCGGCGAATAATGCATTGTGTATAAACTCCATATTTGCCAATTTGAGGTCAATTACAAAAAAAACAGCCTGTCTAAAACAAATGGTAACAATCAAAAACCGTTTTTTATTTTTTTTCAATATTATATCCAGAAATAAGTCGTTGTACATCACTTATAAGAGAAAATCAGGCTTTCCAGGATTTATTTGGTTGTATCTCTTGCTTTGTTTTCAATCGAGAGATAACTCCAGTTTACTGCTTAACACAAAAATCGAGTTTGGTGCCACTTTCTGGTTGAGGAAAACGTGAATGAATTAGTTAACATAAGTTAATTCACACTTGAACAGATATGAAATTCTTTAAAAAGGGATTAACTTCATACAAAAACTCTAAAAGATACAAACAGTTACGTAATGGGTGGAAGTTATGATCAGTACGTTCTGGCTTTAAGATAAAGTGAATAACCATTCGACATACTGTTGTTTGTTAAAAAGAACCATGAGCGTACAGTAACCTGGATGAAAGAGTTTTATATGGTCTTGAAGTATCACGAAACTCAAATTCCTACCAACATTTGGATACTTTGCTTCCAAAGTCAAATTTTTTATTGACTTAACAATTAGTAAATGCGCAAAGATAGTGCAATATTTTTAAACCATTTTCTTTGGATTTGGAGTTTTTGTTTTTGGTGGGCAATTATATTCCTTCGGCATAATTGTTAACATATCTACAATTTTGAAATAAATTCAAAGCTACATTTCATTGAGTGCAACAAATTTGATTTTTTATATTTAATGAAAGAAGATATTATATCATTGAACTGATTATGTTGGCTATAAAACCTGTGTCGATAAAACTAACTTCTTTGTTTACTTTAATCGTGTTTGTTTCTTTTTTCAGTTACAATTTTTTGTGAGCTTCAAGTCCTTGGCATAAAAACTGGGCGAAGCATCTCTGCCCATGCATAAAAGTGGCACAAAATCGATTTTGGTATATCGCACCAATGTGATCATATCTCTGATTGACAGAAGCAAATAAGATGAAACAAACACATGGGAAAGCCTGATCTTTGTTCTTAAATAGTATGCCAAGTACTATGACTTTTTTGAAATCTCATATTTAACCATTTTTTCGTGGATTGTACCCTTTTTTTGAGACAGGCTTAGAACTCATAATTTTATTTAATGTCGTCATTCCTAGGTTTAAGATTTCCTTAAAATAAACTAGGACTTAAAGGGATAGCAGCGATTCGCTCATCCGAAACATCGAAAAATCATCAAATTCATATTTTTGGTATTTTTGTTACTGGCATGGATATGCAAACATAACCTGCAAGTGGGGAGTGGTGGGTTGACAATCCGTGTATAAAGACCAAGGGCAGTTACTTTTTATCTGATTCTGTAATTTCTAGACGTGCGTATCAAAATTCCGACTTGAGATCAAAAAAAGCTTTTATCGGTGAATATCCCAGATTTTAAGCTGACAGTGTGCACCCATGATCAATACAGTTTGACCTCAAACACAAAACATAATGATCTTTGTCTTTATTCTGTGCTAGTGTAAACAACAATCAGCTGTTTATTATTGTAGATTTTGAGACGTCCATTGTTGATGTCTATTTGCGGGAAGGCCGGTTGACAAATTTCTTCAAATACTTCATTTTTCACTATTTGGTGGTTTGTTTCTACATTAAAGTAGTTATATGGAATGGTATACACTTATCCATATTTAGAAGTTAAAAAAAATGCATTTTCACATTTCTCGATTCTCTCACACTATCTTGCTAATCCCTTTAATTTGGGACAAATTGCGCGGATTGTTTTTTTTTTCACGTGCGGATGGGGAGGGAAAATGCCGATAGATCTGTGAGCTGCAATGCGGAAATCAATGCCGAAATTAACGGTTCTAAACGCGGATTCTCCACATCCTGATAGACCCAGAAGAAAATGTATTGAAAACTAAATATCTGCAGGTTCCGCGACCCATCCCCTGCCGTTTCATATACGCGAAATCTCCATATCATGAACACTTCACATAATTTATAATGATTAGTTAAATAAAACTTATGAATACGTGTATATTTACTTTTAAGGACCGCGTCGAGCATATGCTTAATATATAATGTTTGAAATTAACCATTTTAAAAATATGAAATTGTTCTATCAAATTTACATGAAAAACTGCTATAGGGTTCCGCGCTTCGCACGAGAGGGGGACACTCCCTCCCGCGCCATCTTCTCTGTGTGACACTTTACATTTCGATTAAATCAACAAAAAATACTAATCCATCAGATCTGTTTTACCTTTTTATAAGCCGATTATCTACCTATATTTTCTATATAGTGAAACCACTTACAAATTTCAAAGTGTTTCTATCAATTTCGCATGAAAAACGTGACACCCCTTGGGCCGTTTGAGTTTTACTTATAAAGGGGTAATAATTGCATAAATTACTGCTTCGGGTATCAGAAGAAAGACCAAATACTTGTCTAGGGTAGCTAATTGCGCTACTATATAAGCTACTATACTTGATTGGGTGTTGTAAATTCGCAAGAGTACTTGTTAGGATATGTAAATTGTGCTACTGTACGTGTTAGGGGTGAAAATTCGAAAATACGTATTTAGGGTGCCTTTGAGAATGCTGGACACGTGATGATACCCCCCCCCCTGGGTATAGGTATTCATAGTAAAAGGCAGAGAGAGGTTACATTCACTCAAAAAAGCTAGAATTGGGCAACATTCCACTAACCACAAGATGTACTAGCCTAGCATCTATTGTGAGATGGCACTAGGCCTAGCATCGATTTGGAGAAGGAGGTTGTGCAGGTCATGTATGGAGTAGCAACAGGAGTTGCCAATCCAGCAACTTTCGAACGTCCAATGCACAGTGCAAAGATGGAATGGGATGATCTTTAAAATGGAACGACTTCCACCAACTCATGTAGCGAGTAGCGGTCAGTATCATCAGTTGTAGATGTACCAAGGGATGCAGCGGACGGTTGTGAGAAGAATAGTTTGATATGTACAACGCTGCAGCTGCAAGAGTAATGCTGCAAGTGATGGATCTGAAGGAAACTTGACTTCTATAAACACAACTTGAGTGCTAAAAGGATTCATATTAAAATGAGGTAAATAAATATAAGGCGCAAAATCTCTTGCAAAATAAAGTTGAAATTTCAATTTATGAGTGTTGCACTCCCCCAAAACAAAAAAAAATGAAAAGCCAATCTTTTAGATTGAAATTATTTTAATTGTATTCTTATTATTCCAAAGATTGGAATGTCAATCTAAAAGATTGCACTTTTTTTTTTTGTTGTGTGGTTGAGTGCACACTCGATAAGATGGAAATTTCAATCTTATTTTAGAGGATAGACACCCAAAACTAGGATTATATATTGTATTGCGATATTGTGCTTAGACAAAATTCAATATTAGTGATATGTTTACTGATGATATGAGTAGTATGTACTATTACACCTCAGACAAGTCTTATAATTAAATTCAAATACAACCTTCAAGGGGTGCCATTTTCAAAATGTTTGTACCGCGGTGAGGGTGAGATTGAGGAATCAACGTGAAATAACATTATAGTCCAGGGGTTAAGACTCGTCATGGAGCAAAATCGTGTGCAATTTGGGATAGAAGTATAGCATTTTGATTACGCTAAGTTAATAGGACCACAACCAATATTTCAAAACGGACCCCAGCTCGATTTGAACCTGTGGCCGCCGTGGTGGTGATCATTTTCAAATGGCTCCAATTCAACATTTTCAGGTCTCTATGCGGTCATACAACGGATTTTGTTGTCTTTGATTGTTAGATATCTCTCAAAATTTCTTAGTTAAAATGGGGGACAATCTGAATTCGATTAAAAATTTTAATATTTAGCTTTATATTGCAATTATTTGATTTAAATTTTAATCTAAACTTGGAATTTGTCCTTAACAGCAAACCAATTACATTAATTTTAATCTTAGAAATTTAGAGAGTAATCGTATATATTACTTAACAAGCCCCTGTAATTGGTAAGTTAAATGAAAAAGACTACACTCTCATAGAAGTGTTAATGATAGGGCTAAACAGTTATTTAAAACTTCAACGGGTAAAACAAAAACATCACTGACCTTCTTTGATAGGTTAAGTCGCATGGGGTCAATACCATATGGAATATGACACTGGTCTTAGTCAATGCTGCATGATGACCAAAATTTGTCAAATACAGAAGAAAGAATGGGAGTGCTAGAGAAAAGCAACAATATGAAGTTAATTAGTTTGATTACACTACAACCCTTTACATGCAAATTAACATGTTACAGTGTTAAATATTAACACTCAGTGATTGATTTTAACAGCTACAAACATGGTTGACAGTGTTAATAATCAACACTGAAGTGAGTGTTTAATTAATGTAACACTGTAACAGTTAATATGCAATTTGTATAAAGGGGTTTTAGTGTTAATCAAAGCTATTAGTGCAACTTTATTTTTCAATAATTTACAGCTGTCTTAAAATATTATTGATTGTCAGCGATTTTAGGAGATTTAATCTTATAGAAAAGAATAGGTGGTGAACTCCGAAAGATTCTATATGTATAAACGCAGCCTCTGCGACTGAATTAAAGGATATCAGTTTATTCTGTCAGGCGCAACATTGTAGACGTGGGAGTGGGGGGGGGTATGATATAAAGCTCTTCGTGTCTTTCACCATGGGGAAAGGCCCTGATATGGAGTTACTACAATACGTTTCACACCAGGCTTTATAGTGTTCTTACCTGAAAAGACAGGACATGAAATTTAAAATTACCCGGCCGCAGAGTGAAACATGTTGATGAAAACAACCGGTGGACAAGATGCTTACATTCCAGAACTACAATACAGTAAGCTGACGCAATCGATCCATGTAGCGATTGCACAGGGATCATTGTGTCTCGGAATGAATTGCTATTGAAAGTCACCGGTGCATATAAGCCTGCCTCCCCCACCCGTGTTTAAGAGAGTTATGGAAGCCTTCCAAACTCGCCGGCCCAGTTTACCGTGAGTTATGCGGGTCATCATCTCATCCATGAATCATACAATTGTCATGGCGCTCTTTGGTTCTCTAAGGCGTATTTAAATTTTCTGGATTACTTTTTAGTGTACAATTAACTAACGCGGACACTCATATTGACACTTTTGAAGTAGAGCCCAGAGGGGGGGGGGGGGGGGCGTGGAGGGGTGCTTTTAGTGCTGTGAAACGCCCATGGCAATTGCATGTCCCCATGCCCCGGTAGCACCGCCCCTCGACGTACTGCCAATCGGCTTTGCATGTTGCAGCATGCACGAAGATGATTTTAAGAAACCTGCGAATTTGAAAAGTAAACACAGTCAATTCATGCAGTGGCGCGATGCGTGCCGTGGGCTGGGGCCCCATACCGTTACGAAAGGTGAAGTGCATGAGTGTACACCTCAAGTCAGCAGTTTTAATTGAATAATACTATTTAAAAACAAAAAACCAATATGAGAATCACCATGCGGGCCGCGCACTCCAAACAGTCATGACTATACTATCGTTCTGACACTGACAGATTTACGCAATGTATAAATGCATGATTGAGTTGAACTGGGCTGGGGATCCCCAAATCATAAACCATGACATGCATGACCTCTCTGACGTTTACAAACGTACTACTAGTGTATTCAAAATCTCGATGATGCAAATTTTTCTCTCTAAATGTAAAAAAAAGAAAAAAACTAAAAAATCAATAAAACTCAAAAACTTAAAAAACACAAAAACACAAACAGACAAAAAATAAAAAAAATAAAAAAAATATTTCATAATATATTTTTGTGTTATAAAATTTGAAGTGAAGGGTGTATCTGTTATATTGTCCAGGTATTCATGTTTTTTAAAAATGAAAAAAAAATGGCCATTGACCGGGAAAAAAATGCCACCAAATCTGTAAAATTACAAAACATTTACTAACGTTGAAATAAATTTAGGAAAATTCTAACAGCGAGTTTTTTCTTAGACAACTACTCTCTTAAATCATGAACACAATCCTAAAAACTTTGACAGCAAGATGAGGGGCGGGGGGCTTTATATAACATAAGATGCCGTCTGCGTGGACATACTGCAGAGACTGTGACTTTTGGTTGTACGAGCATCTCTGTGCCCATTAAATGCCATCCTTGTGGAAGGCCCCTTAGTCCACCCTCACCCCATTGCCGGTGGTTTATTGCAAAGATTATGAAGCGAACCATTTTGAACAGTGAAGTCCCTCTGGTTGGACTTAAAACCTACACAGGGTGAGATCATGATCCACAGTGGGCAAATGCTGTTGAACGTCCACCAATGGCGAGTGCCAAATTGTGTAAAACGTTTTTCTAGGAGTGTGACTGCGCACTATGATGAGATTGCTATTTATTCCGTATGAATACGTGTTTACACAAGTTGGCCCTCGATGGCATCGATTTGGCAGCGCCGAAAAACATCAGCTCAATCATGCTTCATCTACAGTTCATGTAAGTCCTTGTTCATTCATTTCAACAATGTGAAAGCGGACGATATCCTGAACGTGTAGCAAACTTGTGGTCACTCACGATGCATGAAGTGGGCAATTCTGCGTTCAATGATCTCGCCCAAAATAGGAAGGCAGGTGGGAATTCTTCATTTCAGCAAAAGGTGTAAAAGGTGCCTGCTTAAGACCAGTCAGGGTGGTAAAATACCGACTGTAAAGAGAAGAACATATCGGAGCATATATGACATGGGTAGTAGGAACGGACATCAGGTCTGGCGGAACTTAGTTTATGGGCATCTATAAGATACAGCGTAGCAGCACTGACTTCTTAGGAAGGGTGTTGGCCTGCAACTGGTCTGGGTTCATCACTCCGATGATTAGTAAATACTTCGCTCTGGATGGAATCGCCGGAGGTTTAGGGAAATGGTAGAAGAGATAGAAGTAGATTTTTAGAAGCACTTAGGCCAGAATAATAACGCATATCCTAAGGGGACGGACCCCGTGTTCGATACTAGAGTGGGATTTTGGAGGTGGCCGAGAATAAATCCCTAAATCGGCATTATTTTGCCCCCAAATTTGCCTGATCGATTCATCCAAACCGCTGGATGAACCTTCAATTTTACCATACGGCGAGAAAACATTAATTTTAAGCTGTTTTGTCTGCGACCTTTTAGTTCGTAGAACAAAATGGTGAGAAAGGAAAAAGCCATTTGAAAATTCAATATCCGCCTTTTAAAAAATCCCTAGACTGTGGAGAACGTTATTTATTCCACTTTAGTCTAATGTTCATGTATATCGGTTACTACCACGCATATCGACTTCAAGAAGACCGAACAAGAACATCTACAAACGTACACGAGATTCTTCGCTCATTGGCAAACAAACGTATAACCTGACGTATTGGCAAAGAGTTGCTCAAATTTCTGTTTTCGGGAAGTTACACATGTAGCCATGGAGTTATTGTAGAACTCCATTCAGTAGAATCGTTTTAGGGGTATGAGGTTTTTGGAGGCAGACGGTTTCGCACAGTTAAGACAGGAAAGACGTATCATGATCCCGTAAACACCATGAATTATATTCACTGTTATTGGTTATTTAAATAGAGTGCTTATTTGTCCGAATTGCCGTGTCTGGTAGGTCCGACGTGCCGGTGTAGTTAGTGTACGAGACCTGTACGCCGGCAGCCCAATCCCCACCTCCACGTTGGGTACCAGACGGATAGCGCAGGCATACTGGTGTTGTTCCATCACGGTTAATGCTTTGAATTTTGCTTATAGCAGTTATAGCGACTCGAGGTTTGGATATGGCCGGAGATAGCCTTACGTGAGACTACCGGGGAAAGATGGTAACAGGCTTGGATACGGTTGTGTTCAGCATAAACGTAGTACCCGGTGTAGAAGTAACCATTGTCCCCCGCTACTATAGTCCGGGACATGGGACCAATAGGGCAATCGATTCAGTTGACTCTTTACGCACATTAATTTCCCGCTTATTCCGATTATCGTCTATAGAGCCCGTACTATGGCTCTAGGCGGACTTATCTGTGTAAACGGGATTTCCTCTCACACGCAATCAATCCATGGTAATTTAAAATAGTGGTTGATGGTAACTTATAAGGTTCTCCTCTGCCACCTGTGTATGCGTATTCAGCAGTGACTCCCCTTGTGGAATTAGTGCCGATGAAATTTTGCATTTCCAGCCCGCTGATTGGTCGGAATGTCATATGACTGGGCTGTGCTTCAGCGTGGGGGGAAGTTGGGCGATCTTGAGACGGAACCTCTAGGACTGGACGACTTTCACAACGTACTAGGATTATTGGACCTTATTGACGAGATGGGTGAATAACATCGAATGAAGACACTTCAAGGATATTATGATAGGCAGAGTAAATGATTGGTTGTAACAGCTGTTTGTGGAGGAAAAGAGCTTTTCAGCAACCTTCCAGAAGCACTGTGCTTTTCATTGTAGCCCCTGTGACTATCCACACATTTGTAACACATCTCAAGTAAAAACGTTTGAGTGATTAAATAGTTGACAAGACTGACCGGAACCCCTGAAATGCGACTCTTAAGTGCTGCAATGGTGCCTAAGGAGAGGGGGCCAAAATCAAAGTTTGTAGGTACAGGGGTCAATTTGTAAATTGATCCAACATAGTTGAAAAGCAACAGCCATGTTATGTGTCTAACCGTATAGAATTCAGAAAAGGTATATTTGTAATATGTCAGCCTCATTTTTAGAGTTATAGGCTAAAAAACAAGCAAAAATCAATACTAAAGGTCAATTTCGTTGTAGCAGGGGTCAAATTTTAAAGTTGCTCCGATTTGAATAAAAATGGTGCAAATTAATTGGATGGATTCATAGGATTAAAATAAGGAATAGTTTTGACTGTCCTTAAATGCTTAGTTCCGATGTAGGGGCACAAAAGTCAACGGTCCTTGCATTCAATGGGGCTTGATCTTTGTTACCCCACTACTTTTCTTAAGTCCAGCATGGGAGACCCTCAAAACTATTCCTTATTTTATCGCTATGAGCGTCCACCAATAATTTGCAACCAGTTTTGTATCCCAATCGGAGCAATTTTAAAATTTGACGCCTGGTACAACTAAATTGACCCTTTTTATTTATTTTTTGCTGTTTATCAGCCTAGAACTCTGAACCTTTAGGCTGTACATATTACAAACTATACCTTTTCTGAATTCTATACGGTTAGACCCATAACAGTGTGTGGCTTTTCAACATGATTGATCAATTTACCAAATTTGACCCCTTTACAAACTTTGTTTGTTGGCCCCTCTCCTAAGGCACCATTTGCGGCACTTAAAATCACGTTTCAAGAGGTTCCTGTCAGTCTGTCCAACATATTTAATCACTCACGCTTTTGTTACTTGAGATGTTTACAATGTTGTGCTAGCTCCAGGGTTAATGTGTTTCTATGAGCATGAGACGTTGTAGATTACGAGTCGACATCACATGCGCGATGCAGCTTGTGAACTTGTTTACGAATCACAATTTCTCCATGATGTGAGTGAATTTCAGCCCATGGACCAGTTTCAACATCCCTCTAGTGATTCTGTACTATGTCAAGTTACTTTCGACGACAACGATAGACGAGACAACGACGACGAACAACTATGAAGCTCAGGACTTTACTCGACTGAGTCTGCTATGCACTAAACTTTCGCGATAGCTGCTGGCCAGCTAGGTGGGTCTTGGAGCGAACATGGATCTAAGTATAGTTTATTCTTCGCAGCTATGGGAAAGGATAGCTTTGATTGGTCAACAAGAAATGCCCGACAATGGGACTAACTTTTGAACATGTGTGTGGATTTTTTGTGGTTTTGATGATATTGTATGTTTGCTTGTGTGTTGCTGGAGAATTTGATGATTGGAAGATGTAATGGAGGTTGCTCCTTGGAATTTGTGGAGGGGTTCCAATTGTAGTTCAAATTTTGGGGGAAATTTTTTTTTTTTAAATTTTGCAGTTTTTGGTATTTAGTAACAGATTTGGGAGTTAGTAGAAATCGAGTAATTGAAGGTTTAGATAACCAAGAGGGTCAGGTTTCCCAGGGGGTTTGAAGTTTTTTTTTGTACGTTTGAAATGCAGCAGGCCTCATGAAGATTTGTCGTAAAAGAACATCCGCCATCTTGTGGGCGATGTGCATTACATTTAGCAGATTAAAATCAAGTAAAATGTGAACGCCCCAAGTTGGTATAATTCCATTGATTTTACAATGTGTTGGGCTGTTGTTCCAAAAAGCAGGGGCAACATTTCATCATTCAGGTTCTTGGAATTTAAATTAGTCAATTTTCAGTCCAAATCATTCCCTAATTGTGGGGTATTAGGAGATTCATCCGTTTTTATGCCAAAATTGGTTTATCTGTGCAATAGTTTTTAAGTATAAGTGAGCCAATTGTAACAAATTCACAGGTTGTCATACAGCTTTCCTGTCGAGTGAGCTACTACCAATGTTGAAGTAATATTTTTAGTGTTGTGTATTGGTAGGGAGTGAAGAGGCGTGCTGGTTAAGTAGGAAATGCCGTGGGCAAATCACCCTTCTTTTTTTGAACCTGAGGCTTTAGAAGGTGTCAAATTTATTATTCCGCAAATGAAATTGTAGTTGTCGTGATTGATATAGTGTTGGAATACAGACAGTGGGTACTTCTGTTGTGATACTGTAAGTGTCCACAGGGCTCCATGCTCAATGTCATATTTCATGTTGATGTATTGCATAGTTAACATTGCATCCACAAGACTAGATATGAAGATGCATGTCAAATTCAAGGTACTGCAAGCTTTTAAATGGCGTGGGTGTTAAGTGTTGTGGGAGTGGTGTGGAGATGTTGAGTGTCACAAGCGTAAATGTCAATTTGTCATTAACTTTTTGAATCCGAGTGGTTATAGTAATTTCCGAGTCTTATTATTATTACATTTTGGCATATTCAATTGTTTATTGGCCTCCATAGAATTCTGCTGCTAAGATGGGTGGGAAAATGTGTAATGAAAGTGGAAGGGGGTTTCAAATACTGTGTAATTATTTTTTCGATAGAATTAGTTTTGCGGATTGCTAAATGCCTGGCTGTAAACACTAGGAGTGGTCGGTATTCAAACTGTAGTCGTGTTTGTTTTTAAAAATGCCCCTTTTTGAATGGGGGAGCAATCAATGCAGTTTTAAGTTTTTATGTTTCAACAGATTTATGAAGAAATAGTGGCTTATCTGGCTTTACATAAATACCCCCAAAGTGATAAGGGATATTTTTTTAAAATGATTAAATTTAATACAAGAATTGGTGTGGTGGATTAATTTATCACACCGTGGGTGTGAAGTTCTTGCTATGGTCGAGTCGGGCCGGGTCTTTACCTGGAACTTTTGTTTACATTGAAAATATGGGCTGGCCATTTCTGTAATAAGTGACAGTTTACTAGATTGAGTTGAACATTGTAAGTCATTTTATGTAGATTGCCATGTCATGTATAACCATTCATACACAAAAAAAACAGGAGGCCATTGATGAAATAAAGTTGTGTTCCTGTGTTTTATGTAGCTTGTGTTTCTCGTGTTGAGAGTGTTGTGAATGGCAGTTGTCGTTTATTTATTGAGTTCATGGGGAAGTAGATATTTGAGGTGTGCTGCTAAGGTTGGGTCGGCGACTTTTGATTAATGGGTGCGAGTTGTGGTTATTGTTGAGTAATGCGCGACGTTATGATTATCGAGGGGGTATGGTGGACGAGTTGGTGGATGAGTGTGCGATTGTGTGATTACAGAGTTGGTAGTTTGCAGTGACCTTAGTTGTGGAAAAAATGGGGGGTGTCGCATTAGGTGTGTGTTGTATTCTAACGATTTTTGTGTGGTGTTTTTTGTAGTATTTATATTAAACTCGAGGTAGAGTTGTAGGCGAGTACAGGTCAGAGAGGGGATAGTGGAGACGCAAATGCGCGAATATTATGAGTGATTGTTGTTGTGCGTTTGCATTAACGCTGTAGGCAGTGGTAAGAAGACGATTCCCAGGCGGCCCGGTGGTTAGGTGCAAAAAAACTCATGTTTTTAATTAGGATTAGGTTCTGTCCGGCGAGGAGAAAATGATGCATACGAGCCGCCGTGCAAATTGTGGGGATTAGGTTTTTTTGCGCATTGTTGGTAAGGACCCTTTTGGGGTTAGTGTGCTGTGCAGTTTATTTTTGGGGAACAAGTTTGAGTTTGTTAATGGAGTTGTTGATTTAGGAGTTTCTTATTATCGAGTAATGGGTGGATGCTGGAGTTGCAGAATTTGAGTGTAGAAAAAAAAAATATTAGTTAAGTAGGACGGTTTGCGTTTTGTCTTTGTGCGAGTCATTTGTGGATGGGTTCCTGTGTTGATTCGTGGCATTTATTGATTTGTTTTGTAGCTTAACCGTATAAATTAGAGTTTGTGCATTGTGGCTGTGAGTTTTTGTTTGGGTGAGTTTTTTGATTGTCATGTGCAAGTTTATTGTGGTTGAGTTAGTTGAGTTTGGTGTTCAGTAGTAGGAACAAGACAGGTAAAGAAAAAACTGTTGCTTTTTCTACTTGACGAGGACTTGTACAGACTAACTGGGAAGACTGTATCTACTTTAGGGTTTTCATCATGTAGACATTAAGAATATTTTTAATTAGGGATTTTTGATGTAACCATTAACGAAGAGCTCTCAAAAATAAGAGGCTAACACGTGATTTGTATCTTAACAAAATAGTCATTTGGTGACAACTCAACATGAAAGGATGAATTACCAGTATAAGTATTATGGTGCCTTTCCCTCCAGTTTTGGAGCTGAGTGTAACTATTTTCAAGTATGGAGTGATTATTAGTTTCATGGAATGATGGCGACTTCCTCTCAATTTTTGAGATGATTGTAAGTGCGTTTAATAATGGCAATTATTTTAGTGAATTTGGTACTTATGATGACGATTGACAATGGAGTTTCCTGAAAAAAAAGACAGATGATGTATCAAATAAAGTAAATCAAGTTAAAAATGGTGGCTATTGTGTTATCTTTCCATGTTAGCACACGTGGTTTTTCTGTGCTGCCAACTTACCCCACGGTTTTGTGGCTAGTTGTCGAAAATATAGTAACAAAATTTGTGTGTCCGTTTGCGCGCGCAGTTTTGCTTTTATGCCACTCCTCCGCCGCCGCGCTGTCCATGCCCCCGCTACAATCTGCTTTCCACACCGGTATATGTTTGTTGGTGCGCGGCTTATCTACCATAACCACGGTTGGGACTCAGCCTGGTGTGGTCCTCCGAACGATACTGTTGTTGAGATGTTTGAGATTCTACTACCATTGGCTTACTGATGTGGAAATTTGAATTACGTAACGATTGTAGTCTACATAGTACTTGGCGCACATAGCCCCTTGTTGCTAAAGCGCCATTCATCTAATCAAGTGACGCCAACCACCCAACTGAATGCCGCCGGTTGGCACACCTGTGATTCAAAAAAAGACCCCCCCCCCCCCCAAATGACCCCCCCCCCCGCAACTCCATTGCTCATAGTGCTAACTGACCTGGTACTGTGATCCTCCCTTTGGGGATTTAGTTGCTAGCAACCCTTCTTAACAGCTCCATCTTCGTCCGACTCTGGCTGCTATGTTTGAGATGTAGTTGGTCCTGTATAATTCATGTGAGCTTTTGTGACAGTAACTACTTGGATTTCCAGCTCTCCTTCCTGCTAATTTTGGTATTGCCAAAAATATATCTGCCCTTGTTGGATTTCACTTCCTAGATATGGTCAGACTTACTCCTGGATGGCTCAAAGGTCACTTCCCATTTTTTCTCCCAGTTCCTCCATTCTCTACATGTAGCTATTCAAGCTTGCAGTTAAAGACACTTACGAAAGAATTTGTGATCTTTATAACTTAATGATGCATTTGAAAATTTAAATCCTTATTTGACTGGCAATAACGCAAATGGCTCCAAAGTGCCAAGGAGGCATCCAGTGGATTTTTTCCACAAGACAACCCTGTCATGTTCTTATGTATTTCGTTGGCTTTTTTATGGAGCTTAGGAAAACTATAACATTTTCTGAAAGCTTATTGTTCACCAAATAAGAAATCAATGTTGCATTTTTAAAAATTCTCCTATGGCGGTCATTTTGGAATTCAAAAATGGCCGCAATTTTTTTTGCTATTATCTCGGTCTCTGAGACTATAGAGCATGATTCTGGGTGTCTATACCCATGTTATAAGGGTCTGGGAATTCAATAAGATCATTGATAACCACATCGATCATTTGGTTTTGGCGTCCATATTACTTTCACAATGACCGCCATATCCGGTTAGAGGCTGATCCAGTGTTTATAATCAATGTTTCCGTGGGTTAAGAATTGTTTAGAGCAACAATGGCTCACGGTTGATGGCACCATTTAAACAGAAAATAAATCGGGAAATGGGAGCCAAGATTGGAAGGGAAAGAGGACACGAGAAAAGATCACGAAAAAGAGGAGGAGAAAGAGCAAACAAACTGGGGAAGAAGCAGAGAATGGGAAATGATGAAAGAAAAAGGTGAAGAAGAGAAAGAGAAAAAAGGGTGAAATTTGTTCTCTAAAAACACTTATTTTTGAACCTGTTGGCAAAACACAGGACCTTACGAGCGCCGTCCCTCCTGGACCCCACCGTGACTTTGCCCCCTGGGAGCCCACTGGCCCACTGAACCCTGACCCCCACCCTCGTACATTAATCATTTTCCCAGCGGGTATAGGAATGGAAATCCTTGAGTCTTGCCTTCCCCACATGCAGTCAGAAATCTGGCGACGCTACTGCCACCCTAGGGGCGAATGCTAATGGATAGAGATACTGCAATGTAATAAAAATGTGGCTTGATAATCTTTGTACATAAATTACAATGTGAAGAATCAAAATACAAACAATATCCCATTTCTGATATCTTTAAGAGTGCTCTACGAACAGGCATTAATAGAGCCGTCGTCAAAGTTCAGGAATTTCAGCGACTTTTTCATGTGCCAATCAAGGGGCCCCATTTTTAGGGGGCAGGAAACGTGGATATTTTGTTGCCTGTATCATGGTCACAGGCATGCAGTGGGTGTATAAAATCATTTAAAGACCCGTGAAATGCACAGTTGGCCACCTACTTTTCAATCCATTTTGCTTTAAGTTCACAACAGTTTGACAGGCTGCCGTATAAAGAACGGAAAGGAAATAATTTCGATTCTGCGCCATTCCCTTTTGCCTTGCCTCAAAAACTATCCTGAGCATGATTGTATTGGGCAAAAGCATTCTCTCTTCAATTCAAAAGAACACTCTTCTGTTGGAGGCAAGACTTTCAGCGCTAGTCTTCTTGTTGAGGAATATGTTTGCTCTAGCTCATCAACATGCCTTAATGAAGGATGACCCGCACCTGGTCCTGGCTGTGAGTACACTGACAAAAACAAGTATCTTGCCTGTTCCAGTGACTTGCATGTGTAAGTGTAATCCTGCTCTGCAAAGACTTGGCAAAATCTGCCAGGTAATCCACACGCACAGGGGCGAAAACCTACAGGTTTATGTACTCAATTTGTGCAATTGTATACCAAACACAGCATACTTTGCAGAAATGCCATCCCCCGCACCCTCTAATCACCCGTCCTCAGACTATCCACCTTCAAGAAAATTACAAGTTTTGTTTGCGCTTCACCATCAACTTAACTAATAACATGCCTGCTAAAACTCCAAACAACCGGCTCTCAGAACCCTGTTCCCTCAAAACCTATTCAGATGTCTAGTAGACCGCTAGTCAGAAATGAATTAAAAAAACTCTCTCCGCAAGAACTTAACGTGCTTAGTGGTAGTGCTGGAAGGGTATATTAGGATTAGTCTAGTGGAGCTAAAGAACACACTAGGCAATAGCACCAAAAGTTCACATTACCAATTGTTTCCGTAAACTGCACCCTATTTGTTTATGTAGCAAGGTTTAATCATGGTTGCGATGGCTTATCGTTTTATAATTCATTTTTTAAAACATGATACATGTTACTAACACTATACAATAAGGCAGCGATTTATATGACGACTCTTGTGGACTTCTATCCAGAATGTATGGCATTTGGTTTCCTCATAGTGAATAAGATATGATTCACAGAGTGTAATATTCACAGGTTGCAAATGAGGTTGCAAGATTCAAGTTTGTTTAAATTATGTTAAGAATAATTTCCCAAGAGGCCCGTATTATATACACTGAAGATTAAGATTCAATTTCCTCCATGGCACTTAAAGATGAAAATTTCATATCTCGTTTGTCCCCGCGTGTATTTGAGTCGTTTAGAGTTCAACATGTAGTAATGTTTTGTAAATAGTTAATACATGTTAATATGGAAATTGTTCTCCATTATTTGTAATAATTAACCATATTTGTTAAGAATTCGGGTAGAATGATATATGGAGGAATAACTATACTCAAATTATTTATGTTTTCTTCGGTACCTTTATAATACTTGATTCTGCTATCTAATTTACACAAACTACTATGTATGAGTAGAAAACCTTTTCAAAAAGGTAAAAGGGTTGTAGTCCCAGTGTTCAGTATGGTTTACCAAAATTTAGTATTTTAAAAAAAGACACAATATTAAAATAAACATTTTTGTTCAGTTAATCTTTACTGCAAATCCCTTCATGATGCTCATATGAGGGACCAGTTCAATTATCACATACACATGTAGAGTGAGAACGACCACATTAGTACTCGGTATCAATATATAGCTGAGATTTGACGGGGATTTTAGAGCACAAGCTTAAGTTTTTTCAGGACACAGGTTCAGGTAGGGATACTGACTGTTCTGGTTCTGAATGTTGAACATCTCACAGATCTATTGTATTTTAAATAGTGTTGCCGGAAGTTTGGAGAAATTTGCCCAAAACCAGGCCCGTGGCCAGGAATTATTTTGGGGGGTGCGGATTTGCCAGAAGTGGGCCTTTGTCGACAACAAATTTTCTGGTTGTCCCCAATTTTTTTTACCGACGCCACCAAATTCTGAAGAGCGGGGGTGGGGGGGGGGGGTAAATTTAGCCACAAAAATTATATTTAAACCAAAATTCACATATAACAACCCCCCAAAAAAACAGTAGAAGAATCGTAGTTAATTGCGTTATCCAGTGTAGTGACCAGATACATGGACCGGACAGTGATTCTGTAACCACAACACTTAAAAAAAACAGAAAGCTTTTAGACAAGCGGAAAAATTCAAACATACAAAGCGGACCTTTCAACATGATTAAAGCGGACCTGTGCACACCCTTATCACACACTTATGGGTCAAGAGGATCAATTAGAAGGATCCGTTAGACTATATAAGCTGTTCTTAATTAGGACTCTAAAACATTGCATCCAGGTGGAATTCAATCCACCCATATTGGAAGCACATACTCCAACATGTGGAGTTGTAAAACGGTCGCAACCTTTTGTTGTGTAAAATCTTAGCCAAAGGTGAGTAAACTTTACACAAAGCTGTGTATATTTTACACCAACAATGGCTACGATTACCCCCAACAACAATGACTGAGGTTATTTTACTCAACTTTGACTAAACATCAAACAGTAAGCGTTGTGTCCTTTTTACTCAACATAAGTATATTTTTAAAGTGTGTATACTGTTGCCAGTTGTATGACCTTCTGTAGGAAGGTATGGAATTTATAGGAAAAGCCCATTGTATATCAAATTGGAATGAATTACAAATTATGCAAGTGAAATGTATTGTAATGGAGCAGGGTTGTGGACTCCCAAAACAGGAGCAAGCAGACTCCAAAACAGGAGAGAGAGATGTGATCCGCCCCTCCCTTGGTTTTGAAGGGACATATCCTATCCTTACTACAGCATTCTGAATACAAGCCTTGCACTTTGCCAATATTCATTGGAAGGGAGGCTCCACAAGCATACTTTTTCGTGTTTTGTTTGTGCAGTTTGTTGTTACTCTTGATTTTGGTGATAAACAAAACCAATTTTGGTGATAGAGTTTACAAAAAAACACAGAATCACGCACTTCCTTAGATTGGGAGACCATCTCCAGTGGACAAGAATGATATGGGGTCGTGTCCTGTTGTTAAGCAGTACACTGTAAGAAATCAATATAAAAAATTA
>JAMKCH010048387.1:0-11863 GCA_023653785.1 Ophioderma brevispina
TGTAGCCATTCCAAGTGGCGTCTCGTCCTGTGTAATTTTGCTGTTATGTTTAGCTTGACACATGATGTGTGAGAATAATTTGTTGAGTGTGTCACTGGGGCATTGTAGCAGCAGTCCTGATGAAGGCACATTCGTAATCACAATAGCATAGTAATTTGTCCACTAGTACTGTTTACGTTCGTCGTTGAAACTGTTGGCCTTCTCTAGCACATGTGATGGGGACATCGAACTTCAGCACCAAATACTACAAGAGATGTCATCTGCAATGAATAGAAGAAAACAAACAACAAAATAGCATCAACTTATTTCACTGTGTAGTGGTTACGACCAACATACGAAATTGCTCCTCTTTATGTACATGATACTTTTTTAGCAAACCCAATCACCTGTTTAGTATCCTTGACAGATTAGAAGCTTCTTTCATAGGTCTAGCAATAGCCTCTTTTTCAATTAGCGATACCTTAGCCTTCAGAGTACAAGTTTCAATGTTAATTATCTTGTCCACTTATATCGAATGTCGAAATACTGTAAAAGGCACATGAACAATATTGATTTGGTGATTGGTTTTGAGGAGGAAAGCAGTAGTTTACAAAATGTCCTAACTATCAGATGTGAAAACAAAAACCGTAATAGATCCTAACTAATTTTCAATTAAGAAATCAAGATGTCTTTGCTTAATGAACCAATAATAGAGAGTTAATAATACAATCGTAAATGACCAACCACTGTTTGATGGTTTTTTGTTTACAATTAGTAGTCATTTGAATTGTACATAATCATATTTGAGATTACCCTCGTCTTACCAAGCCGTTTTTTGTAACACGGTTTACCAAGGTGGGGGGGGTGGTTACCACCCCCCTCGAGATTTGTTATAAGCACCCGATGCTTTGATTTTGATACCAATGGATAGCTATGGTCCTCCTCTTCCATTGATACCAAAACATACCTAGTATGGCGTCACAATGACGTCATCAAGTCCGCGAGGTGGAAATTTGCATTTTCGACCGAAAATAGGGCGAAAATCCAATTTTGCGCTAAAATCGCAGGAATACGGATTTCCATGCGATTTTCCAGCTCTAAATGATGGCATTTGGCTAAGTTTTATACATAAACATAGAGTTTAGAAGCCATACTGTGGCAATAATATTTTCACAATGCAACCATAAAATATATCCTTGGGTTGCACCACCCCGCTACCCTTCGACTTTGACGGCATACCCTAACCCCCGGTGAAGGTGGCTAACCTTCACATTTTTTTTCGGGCTAAAATGACCGAAAGGATGGAAAGACCGATACCTAGAAGCTTTTTAAACGAAAGTTTTTAGCATTTTAGCGCACCGGAGCGGAAGTTCACTAGGGGGGGGGGTGGTAACCACCCCCCCTCCCTTGGTAAGACGAGGGTTAATAAAGCTACACTGTAAAGAATGTAGAGAAAGTATGGACAAAACATTTTTGATCATGTTTAAATCCTAAACATGTTTGGATTTAAACGTAAAGAAACATGTATAAATCCTAAACATTTTCAGGTTTAAACATAGGCTAAACATGTTTTTGTCCATACTTTCTAAACAACTTTCATTACAGTGTAAAAATGCATTTCCACATGTTTTTTTGGTTTCTATCGAATTATCTCTGTTTCATCTTTCGTTACATGCAATTTCACACTCGTCCAAATCTTGTTAGGGCAGTCACATAACTTTCTGATAGTATTGAAAGATTTCCGTAACATCTACATTTTAATTTTATTGATATTTTAGGACTTTTTATGGATGCCTACTCTGTGTCATATGTTAGCAGTCCTGGACATTTTCAAATACGGTGTATGTACATTATGCCCCTGAAACGATCTTTGGTTATTGCCACGCTTTGCAGGCGAAATTAAGAACACTATACATTGGTGTATTTTATTTGTAGCAGAATAAGACAAATAATTTTCCTATCCCATCGGCGAAGAAAATATTTCCGACGTAAAATGAATTTCTCATTGCAGTAAGTACAAAATATAAATATAATAAGACCGAGTTCAAACCGATGCACATCGGATGGTCACAGTGAACCAATGTACATTTGCAAAACGCTGGGCCCCCACTAATGTTACGTATTTATCGATTAACATCATATTTTATATCATGCCCTACTATAAATCTTGACTTTGTTTGCCGGGATTTGGGCTTGAAGTATCCCAGATTGAATTCCACATGAACAATTCATGAAAATCTGTAGAGCGACCTTGAAAATCAGAACTCTTTCGGCCTAAAAATAGCAATATCAAAGTTTGACTGGGTTGTTTTCATACCACTGTAAAAACGCGGTCGGACACCCTCCTGATCCCTAGTTTATCTTAGATTTGTACCAGACAACACTAGAAATGGATAGTTTTTAAGTTTAATGTTAACCTCTCGCCAATCGCCCAACAAAAAAAGAAGAAAGAAAAAAAGAAACCAAGAAACCAATTTCAGTACAGAGGGGTTCCAAATGATATTATAATCTTTTTATAGGCATATCACATCCAAACCGTGGCATTTGTGTGTTTTTGGTCCCAACAACAGATAATTGTCAGCAAACTGTAACCCGGTAAGCACACCTAAAAGATTGCTTAGGATTTTGAATACGGTACAACATGCTACTATTTTTTTGAGTTCCAATAAAATGTGTACAGTGCATTTTTTTACTTAAAGACCAAACTCGTGACTACTCCTTTAAACAGTATAGCCCTATTTATATATTTACCAGTCCGTAAACTGACAAGGTTTTCTACTGGAGTTTTGTACGGTTGCGTTAATATAGGGAAATATTCACACGCTTGAGCGAGAATGTTGTTGACTTATTTTATATAATTACTGCTCGCGGGCCACGGTCGAAACGTAAGCTTGCAGTTATAAGTACACAACGCTTACCTTGCATAATGGTGGCGATATTTTTCATTATCATTTCAAGATTTTCGCTATTTTTGTAAGAAACTTTCCTCGGTATTTATGTACTTAGTACAAAACATTTATTTAAAAGCAACAAGTTATTCAACTTCCAAATAAATTACGAGACACAGCGGAATATACCGATATTACTTAACATCGTAAATAAAAGCAACTGAAATGAGATTTTAAAAAATCGTATTCAAGAACCATATAAAAAAAAGGTAAAGGGGACGGACCTGTGTACACAGGAACGGAGTGCCCATCTCTCTTTCGAAGCGATTGGGCCAGACTCCACCATATAATGTTGCTGTAGTGGGATCGCCACACCTCATCTACAGCTAGTCTGTTACCTTCCCAGCATTGAATAATGCCGGTTCCCATTTATACACCTGGTTAGAGAGGAGTAATTGAGGTAAAGCGCCTTACTCAAGGACGAAACACATTGACCCCAGCGGGGCTGGAACCCACAAACTTTGGCGTGCGGGCCGAACGCTGATCCACTGGACCACATGTGAACCATATACAAACTCACATGTTTCTGTAAAGAAGTCTCTTAAAGGTGCAACGAGGGATTTCACATAACAGGTGTCCCTAAAAATGTGAAAGTTCTGATTGTTTAAGCTTTCTATAAAAAATATCCCCATCTGAAAGGATTAACACTTAAGTGCATAGGGGGTCCATGGGGACCCAGAATTTTTTTTCGCCATGTTTAAACGCTAAATTGTTTTTGCCGAAAATTTTATTTAATTGCCTAAATATCATTTGCGCATCATTTTTTGGTGGAAAAAAATCAAATCGGCCATGGCGTTTTTATGCTAATTGGCGCTATTCAAAACTTGTTTTGCTGAGTAACTGTTTTAATTTTTTATTTCATTTTTCGGCGGGGGAATTTGGCGCGCGTCTTAAAAATCGGTTTTTGGACCGCCATTTTGAATCGGTACGACCGATTTCCATTTTTTCCTTGTCATGTGGTTGTGTTGATATATACCCAATCAATGAGCAGAGTTTTGTTTAAAAATTCCCACGGCAAAGCGGTTTTCAGAAGAGGTCTTTGGTACAAAAAGAAATAAAATTTAATTTCCTATTGGAGCAAATAGGAAATTCAGCTTATGTTAAGACATTTCTGTAGCCAAACAAATAAAAGGTTGAGTGTCTAATCTATATGAACCCGCTACATATGACAGGAAATACGGATGCCTTGAAATCCCTTGTTGCACCTTTAATATTCTTGATAATTATGAAATAGCCTACGCGAAACACCACAGGCACATTGTGAAAGGAACAAAAGTTTGTCATTTCCTGTCTAAATAAAAAAAGAACCTGATCAGCAAATCAGTATCGTTGCTTAATACATGGATATAGCCCTGTATATTTGTAATTTAACTCACCATAAATTGAAAAAAAAATGGTGTCCATGCTAAAATTGGGGGGGGGTACAAGAGTAAAATTCTAAAATGATTAGATTGTTTTAAAAGATATATTGACGTATTCAACTACCCCTAGGGTTCAAAGCACGAGTCATGTCTCTACGACATATCAGTGGCATATCTTAGGGGTGCTTTCGGAGCGTCCTCGGGGTTTATGCCAAAAACATGCCAAATCAGCCTATTTTCGGCTATCAGAGGTCTTCCTCAAAAAGCCAGATCTGGATACGCCGGTGCGTATCATAGTCTAAGTACAATAGACTTTTAAAATTGCAGGATCACCTGAGAAAGTTCGAACCCATGCACTTTTGGTCATCTGATCTGATCTAGAAATTTAGGTTTAGTGGTGTATAATCAGCAAAGACATGTCATTTCAAGGTGTTTCTAGGAGATCGCCGCCAGTGAAGCTGGAGCTGATTTGTTTTGTTTGCATTTAAGTTAAGTTATTGTTTTGGTTAATTGTTCTTAAATTTATCCTGCAGAATCTTGAATAGCCTAGTAATGCTAAACAAATATTCTTCGATTCAAACAAACAAATAAAAATATGAAATGTTTTGGGAAATTATATTTTTTACAAATTTGATCATCCTATAGATTTTACAATTTCAACAAATGGTCTCTATTAGTTTTTAAAATTTTCGTTTCAAGATAATATTTAAAGGATTTCGTGTTCTTGTTTAAACAGCTCTGGAAGGAATGAATAAATCTGGATAGCACTTTTATGTGTTTGCCGGAATTATTTCAATAACTAAAAGAGTTTTTGGAATTCAGTATCAACGTCAAGTACAGGTAAATTATTATTGCTATTAGACACCACCAATTGTAACTACACTAAAACAATACTTGAGTAACTTGATGCAAAGCCATGTTTTTCATTAAAGTGTCAGATATACGCAGTGCTCAAGTGCCTGAAAGAAAACAATAACAACAGCAGTCACACAGAAGGATCGTCTGCGCCACAAAATCGTTTGCCGCCGTTTTTATTTTGGGCGGGAATATTTCCCAAAAGACCATAAGCCGCGTTTCAATATCATGAACCTTCACACAGAAACTTCCAATGTCGTGATGAGCGTCATTTGGCGAAGTGAATACTCCTCAATATCCGGCAAATAATCCCTAGGGTGAACGGATGACAACAACCAGAGATTTTCTCATCACATTAAAACCCTGGCTTATGGACTGTAACCAGTTTTCAAATGTATCGCATCTCACGCGTAATCAACATCAAATGAAGTGTTATTGGTGTGGAGAAACTATTAGGCAATATTGATAAATGGGTTTGGAGATATCAACGTGAAAGCGTCAAAGGCAGATCTTCAGCTGTTAAAGTTTGAAGGTTGATCAAACACACACACACACACACATTAAGAAACACAGCACGTATGCAATTACATGTGATGATTAACTGATATAGTCCCCAGTAGTATTCCTTTACACATTTTCATTTCCCACTATAAATAGTCAAAGCATGACGACGAGTTATAGCTTATTTACATAAATTCTCATGAAGACAAAGGCACATTATAATCTATAGAGGAATATTCCCAGCCCCACCTGTCTTCATGAATATTTGACGCAAGTCATTCCAATGTTGTTTTTGAAATACTTCAGGATCTACGAAAATCGTCTCCCTGTTTTTGTTCCTTTGAAGCCCGAAGTCTTTCCCTATAATTTAAAAAAATTCCATAATTTAATGAAGTCAATAAAAGAATATAGGACACTGCGAAATAGTAAAAAGAAAAGAAAAGAATAACACAAACAAACAACTTCAGCATGTAGTTTTTCTCATAGCGAAATTGTATCATCCGGGTCAACTTCTCAAAATGCTTCGACATGTGTGACGAGAGGTCGAATGTCACCAAACATGCGGTCCTATGAACTGGTTTAAATACCAGCCAATGGTGTTTAAACTATCCTTAATCAGACGAACAATTTGAGCATATCTTTACTTGAATCGGGACATTTTCAACTTGACTCACATACAGCAGATTTTGTGACCTTAGACCTCCATCACTATTTGAGATGTGATTTCATCCTTGAACATTTTGAGATGTGGAAGGGGGAGTGGGTAAATTGACAGGGGAAAATGTTGTAAATGTATCACACAGGGTTAAAAGGTGTACAGGCATGTTCATCTGCTTCTACAACCTTCTGATTTTGTACGACAGGCCAAAAACTATTCAAGTTCATCATGGGGATAAACATTTATATTGACTCAATCGGTTTCAAATTGGTTTTAAATTGTTCGTATTGCAATGTTACAGCAGGAAATATACATTTACTTTATGTTAATCAGCTCAAAGATATCTAACAGAGGTCAGAGTGCTGATCCCCATAGACCCTGTGGGATTTGCCCCTTATGTCAAACAAATCACATAACATGTATTTTACATTACTATCTATATAAGCATGAAGAATTTGAGCCCATTTTGAGAGAAATTTGTGCATTATTTTGTTTACCCCAGGGTGACCTTGAACCATTTTAAGCCTACTGTGTTAAAAATAATCGTCCTAGATATAGCAAACTATATATTTTTTAATCCTTAGAACCAAATGATCATGTCTATACCTATTAATCTCGCATGAAACGCTTACAAATTTGCCCCCTGTTATTTTTACCCCCTTCCAAAATGCTGAAGGATGCAAAAGTTGCATCATCAAGATTTGGAATTAGCAGGTCAACACATTTCGTGCAGACTTTTCTGCAATGAGATAAGCAAGGTTTATGGTTCTACTGCTGGACTATTTCAAATTCAAGTGATTAGGAGAATTTATATCCTGCCTCTTGTAGAAATGTATTTACCAATGTGTTTTTAAATCAATGTTACTCTCTTTTTTTCGTTTCGAAAATGCACTCGAAACAAATGTATTGAAGCACTGAAAGGGACAATTCGTGCTATGTGTACTAATATTTTGCGCAGACTCGGCCGTCTTTGCAAGAAATTAGGAATTTTGTATTTTCTATCCATAAACGAATATCACAACACAGGGGTAGGGCACTGAGATATTACATTTTCTATTCATAACATGAAAACACATCAGAGTCAACTGCAAATTTAAAAACAAGCCGTTTTTATGTTGAACCTTAAAGAAAAAAAGGTGTTACAATCATGAAATACTGCATTGAAATGAGTTTCATACAATTGTTGTCGGACGCAACCTTAACATTTGTATATTGATGATAAATAATGCAACTCGTGGTCATGTGATTAGTAATATCATAATCAATTTGAAAATGTTCACATATACTGGACTGATGAGAAAAATACAAATATTTTGTTTTTTAAATCTTACTCTCACATGTTCTTCAGTATTTTAATATGAAAGATTTATTTTGAATTTTCCTTGAATTAATTTGCCGTTCAAGTCTAAAATTGATTCCTAACCCGTCAATCGACTATACCGAGGTTAACCGGATATAACCAGTTTTGATTAAAACATTTTCAACTTTATTTTAATAACGTTGATCTGCTTTGAACCTACACCTGAGGTTTCGGTAAAGAAAGTTCTGAAGTTCTGAAACTGTAACACAGACAGATTTAATGTAATGCTTTTCTGCAAATCTCTCCTCTTCTCTCCTCCACCAGGGAGGCTGAATTTCAATCATGTGACGCCCATTGCTCATCACAAACGTCCTCTGATCAAATTAACACTTGCCCCCCACCCCCCCCCCTCCCTCTTGGTGTGACCATTCCATTGTCTATCCGATAAAATACCAAACAAAAGGAGTTTGTGCCTTGAATCCTAAATGTGGATTACTTCTTGCAATATTGATCATTGTGGGTTGTATACGACTACTAAATACCATCGCAATATACTTCAACATTCTGAAAAAAGAATAACAGGGACTAAACAAATTGAATATCTCATAGAAAGAAAAATGTTGTGAGTTCTAATTCTAAAAACACGAGGAGCAGCTGAGAACAGGGCCCGGGGACAGGGCTTGATTATTATAACAGACTCAACAACTACTATCAAAGAAACCAATGGAAAAGGATATTAAGGATTAGAAAAGGTGAGGCAGTCTGAAGATTTGAACCCCATTTTCTGACAGTCTGGCTCTATGGTGAATCCAAAACGACTAAGAAAATCAAATTTTGGCACAAAAATCCTAAGAATCTATTCTCATTGCACATACAAACCAAACATATGTCGCACTTTGCTCTGTGACGATTCTATTCTATTTTCTGTCCTCCCTACGCCAAATTGATATAAATCTAGTCTCGAATTTCCTATACAGTAGGAACGCAACGACCGCATTATAGCCGTTTACAGGTCAATTTGTTAAGGGTTCGAACTTTGGTGAGCGGCAAGAGCACTCGTGGGTACGAGGAATATTAATTTTTCGCGCGGTCTTGCAGTAGCAATTTTACTTGTCTTTCCCTTCAAACTGCAAGTTACGCCACCGTCGACTGAGCACCTTACCCGGTTATTCAATTTTTTCCCACGAAAAATAATATGAACAGAGTTGAAGGGTTGTTCATGGGCTTATTCCGCATTGACTTAATTGATTTTTTCACAAAAAGCTGGGGGATTTCAATATGCAATCATAATTCAGTAATCATTACTTTTTGTCTTATTCTTTTAGAGTGATTTCTTTCTGTAAAAACGATACCATTTCCCAAATTACTTACAACTTAACCACCTATTTTTCTTCCTGAAATTTCCAAGGAGACACAAATTAAAAGCTCGCGTTTTATTCTAGCGTAAACAACATTTTGCACGAGGTTCGTATCCACCTTGCGTCATGCTTGCGTGTCAGGGTCAGCATTGCAAACACCACTCAGATCGAAAACACCAACATGCGAATGGCAGTCTTAGCATATGTATTCATCCTCACTTATTAAAATATCAAACATGATTCAATAAAGGAAATAACATTAAAAATCCATTGTCGCCAGGACAGCAGTATTTAAAGGACATGCAGGGTAAATGGCATAAATTACAATTATTGCACTATAATAATAAACATCAATGATAGTTATTATACACATTAAAATTGATACAAGACGAAGATGTAATGAGAATTGACGATAAAACATGCCATAAAAGAAAAGGTTGGAAACCGCTCAGAGAACACAAATTAACTAACTTGTAGGAGATTGCACTTATCCCAAGTGATTTCCTCTTTGGCATGAAAAATAACAAAAGAGGAGACAATAGCAAGTTTGCTCGTTTGGTTTCTCAGTTGTTTGAATGAGGTGGGTTTGTTAATGGTACCTAGAAAAGATTTCAAACGAGAGCAGTTATCTTGGGAAATGAAACCCCTTGATCCGATTTCAATGGCATGATAAAAGACTTCATAACCATTACCCATGATATCTGCAATCATAGGAGCGTATTTGATTGTTTTGTAGGAATGCGCAGCATCGATGCCAGTCTCAAATGGAACAGACAGCTCTAGAATCAAAAGTTTACGACTTTTTGGCCAGAATATACAGATGTCGGGTTTTAACTGGGTTTGCGTACACTCCGTGGGAATAGTGGATCCATTTGAAAAATCATAATCGGGAATATCATGATATATCTTTGGGTCAGAATTGTCATAAGACAGACCAGATTGGGCAAGTTTAACAAAATAATTAAGAATGTTGTTGTGGCGCCAAGTGTAGCGACCCTGATTTAACTGAACAGGACAGTTGTTAAGAGTATGATGAAGGGTTTCGGTGTTGGAACACTGTTTACACTTATTAGTACTAGATCTACCCCATCTATGAAGATTAGCCAAGTTATTGAGGGAGTCGCCAAGAGCATTTATAAGAAATTTGAGAACTCGCTCGGGTAGATTGAACATAATACTGCGCCCAAAGAGTGCATTCAGATTCAAGGAGAAAGAAGATCTAAAAACTTGCCTTGAACAAACAGGCTCTTGACATGGGTGTGCCAAAAACTAGCAATTTGAGATCGAATGCTTCTTTTGCTAGCTGTTTTTGTTGATTAATCCCTGATGCTTTAGATGTGACACTCTATTATGAAACATTTTCGCTTTAACTATCATGGACTTTTTCCTTACCCATCGACCTGTCTCTCTGCAAACGACGAATCAGACGTGATTGACAATTTCATCGCCTTATTTCTCATGGAAATATGTGACAGAATGAGCAACTCAGAATTAAATCTGAAATGGAACTGCATGTTTAAGAAGAGCCATTTGGCATATGAACAAAAGCAACGGTACCAGGGTGTGGTAAACCACACCATTGTTTTCAGATGGTTTTACTATTTTTGTTAAAGCATCTCGAGAACAGCAAGGTGAGATGAACATAAGTCCATTCACTGTAGATGAATAACGAAGAGATGTAGCACATCATTCATATAAATTTTCATTTGTATCATTTCTGACAAGAGATGAGTCGACATTTTCCAAGGCGGACTTTAATTTTTTCTACAAATAGGTTTTAATATCCGATAAGTATTTTACCGACCCCAGAAACGAATGAGAATCTTATCAAGGGTTGGGACACCTGAACGCGTTCGATGGTACAGGGATGGAAAACGGGAGAGCCACCTGATAAAGACAGAGATCTGCATTTGATGTTTTAAAATTTGAGAGCCATGGAATTGATGTGGGCATTATCAGATTAATTAGACGCTGGTGGGTCTTTTTTGTGATGAGTACTTAAACAAAAATCATCGGCGAATGGAGTGGTAATCAATTTATTCCATTCAAATCATAACCGCTATTGGAATTAAGATTTAACGATTGAATAATTGGGTCAAAGCAAAGTATAAAAATCATTGGAGATAATGGGTCGCCTTGGAAAATGCCCTTTTTTGAACCTCAAACTTCTTTGATGTCCAGTCCTTTTGGTAGAGACTTCTACCCGAAATGGAAGATTAAAGATTTCTTATATATAATTGAATATTTTTCAGGGATATCCAATCTGGAGAAGTGTAATTGAATTAAATCATGCTGAACAGACCGCAAAAGCGTCCCTCGAGATCAAACCAAGTTATGTGAACAGTCCTTGATGATGAGTTAGCATAATCACGATTTTTTCGTAAACTAATGTACTCAAGATCTAACACTGGTACATTTTTCGAAGATGGCGAATTCTCATGGGCCTAATATTTCTTTTTTGTTGTTCGTGGACTCTGACTTTCGCCCATTTTTGTACGTATTTTCGGCGTTTTTAGCTTTCATTTTTGGCACGGAATTCACATACCCACTGGAAACAAAGTTTAGTATCTTATATGCTTGGTCTAAGTTACCTAAATTGAACCAAAAATTTTTGATCATTTCGATTTTTAAATTTTTCTTTTTCTTCGAGGAACTCGTACTCGGCAAATCTGAACGCTTGGATTTAAAATTTGTGACCGTTTATATCGGGGGTCACGTCCTTAAAAATTAACCGGAAGTAATGCCTCTGGCGTTCCTACTGTATAATTAATATAAAAAAAGAAAAATTAAAAAAAAAAATATTGAGGGGGAAAATTTACAACACGTGGTCCAAACAGCAATTTAGGCTAGCGGGAAAGATCTCATAGCGTTTACAAAGGTGACGCACCCCTAACAGTACATAA
>JAMKCH010048388.1:0-10568 GCA_023653785.1 Ophioderma brevispina
TAAATAGGCGTGACCCTTTAATTGGTAAATGAAGAATGGACCCTTTATTGGAATTAATGACTGACCCTAATTGTAAAATGAATGACCCTTAATTGTAAAATATATTTAAATGAGGAATGACCCTTAATGGTAAATGAATACGTTTCAGGCGGCCAAAATAACCTAAGCCACCTAAGGCAATTTGCCTTTGGTGCCCCTACCATTTGCCTTGTGCCCTAAAACATTGCTATTCTTAACCTTTAATGCCTTGAGTGGCCTTTTTTAAATTGGGCAAAATTGCCTGCCCGCCCTAATTTCTTATTTGGAGCCGCGTTTAAGTTTGTAAACAAAGGAACGACCCTTTTAGTTGCTAATGAATGAATGACCCTTAATGGTAAATAAGGAATGACCCTTTAATTGGTAAATAAGGAATTACCCTTTAATTGGTAATTAAGAATACCCGTAATAAATGATGACGCCTTTAATTGTAAATAAGGAATGACCCTTTAATTGGTGGTAAATGAAGGAATGACCCTGTAAATAAATGAATGACCCCAAGAGCATGCATCTAAGTCACCCTTTTGCAGTTAATGCTGAAATATGCATATGCACATGTAAATGTCATTGACAGGGTGGAACCGTGATCGAGTACTGAGTTGGGGTAATACTGTGGAGTGATTGAAGTGATGACCCTTCACACCCGGTAGTCTACACTATAGGCCTCATGCTTTCAACAAATCATATAGCAATAATAGCGATCTCCTCCTCTCGATGTATCTTGTGCAGTCAACATACTCAACAAGTATTTTAATGGGGAATTCCTTGCGGCATTTTTTTCTATGGGAAATATGACAGAATAAAAGTATCTGAGCGCTCGCTTCTCAGGTTCTACCTGCCATATTAACGATCTTATTGAGATCATAAGTATGTGATTATTATAGTGCTTTATTTGAACCCCTTTACCACATGCGGCACATCTTTGGATTAGAAACCCCCGTCTACAAGTTGCCTTGGTTCCTTGCATGAACTCAAAGTAACAGTTTCTATTTTCTAGAATTAGGCTACAATCTAACGAATATCCTTTTGGAAGTGACTGCTTATTGACCTACAATTACATAAGATAACGGGAATTACTGCTTATTGCAACCTCCTATATAGATAAAGGGCAAGCTCCACGGCATCGGCAATCAGATAGGATCCGTTTCCCCGAGATCAAGATCACGGGAGACCGTTTATGAACCTACACTGCGCAGTGGAGTGCGAAAGTACACGCTCTTTCGAAAGCGTAAGTGTACAAATGCTACCCGTAACCTTGGTGATCGAGGAATACTTACGCGTACTAAAAGTACGCGACAAAAATTCAGCGACACGAACCAAACGTGTGGTCCACCCCATGTACGCGTTGCAGATCTGTATGCAAGTTTAGTCGTTGCCCGTGTAGACGAAACTGGATACGAGATCTTGATCCGATCTGGATCTGGGCTGCCGTGTAGAATTGCCCCAAAGAGATGAAAACGATATGTCATGATAAGTCATAGCCCAGAAGTCAAAGAGATTGTTGCGTCGGACATATACGCCGTGATGACTTAGGGTACAATTCAAAAATAACATCCTTTTTCCGTGCCTATGTCTATGATTACACAGCAATCAATAATTACATACTGTGGCGTATAAATGCTTAAAAACGAATGGAAGACTAATTAGATTATATTCCAGGTCGCCGTTCGCCATAATATTGCAACCGCGAGTGCGAGATGGACGATACCACGGATATGCGCAGATATATTCACAACGGTGGACTCACTCTGGTAAAGTGCATGGCCAGGGCGGTATAAAGAGTGTTAACCATTAACAACTCCTCTCTTAAACAAAATTTTCACGGTGGTGATAGAAAGGGCAGATGATAATAGGGTATGAATTCTGATTCCTACCGTATATCCTAACAGCCGGAGGAAAAAAAAATACTCGTAACGAACAATGGATCGCGCTTCTTTTGAAAAAGAAATGGTTTTGTACCTCGGAAAACTCACGAACTTTTCCGCAATGGAGTCAATTTCGACTTTAAACGAGGATCATTTCAATTTGGATGACTATCTGGTATTCACCATTATTCCTCCTTAGCGGTATCGGTATTCTTTCCGATTAGCGTATTTCTGTAGCACAGTAAGCACGAGTTCACACTATAAGACTGTTGCTAATAGTTACTGGTTACTTTGGGTGTTGCCGATATTTTGTTTCTGACTGCAATCACAAGTACTTATGTGCTAGCATTTCATAAAATTACTTCCCGGCTATTAAATCTACTATTGGGTGCTGGTTAGCATTGTTGCCTACCTTTCTCTCCTATAATGCGTCGCTTATAGTTATCACACTTCTCGCTTTAGAGCGATTTTACGCTATTTGCCCGCCATTACAGGCATATTAAATTTACAGAAAGAGGCCTGATGATTAAAGCTTTGTACCTATTGTGTGGGATTTTTGCCGTTGCGTCACATGACTGCGTTCTGGTAAACACAGTGTATTTTTTGGGCAGACTCTGTGTTGGGATTCAATTTGGAAATACTTCAGCTCCAAGAGGTTACACTGATTGTGAATCGTATTCGGAAGGACTTATATACGTAGGGTGGTGTTGCTATAAACTACAACATCGTGGTAAGCTTTTGTTGTCAGTTTCTGGCGTACTTTTTAGACTTATTTTAAGATTACGTCGACGATATTTGGATAAATCAGGGCTAATTGCTTCACAATTAAGTGTTGCTCCGGTGATCAATCGCATTCAAAAGACAACGCACCAGGTTTGCAATAACGTTTGACCATCAACGGATGCTCTTCTTTTTTCTGTCAGACATGCTACAGAGTCGCCATCCTGTTTGAAAACATCGGTCAGACAATGGATCTTTGGGTACTGGAAAGCATTTTATCTTAATTAATGATACTTTTCGGAAGAATGATGCTTATTCTCAACGCTCGACAATTCATGGATCTACTGATTGGAACTCCGACAACAGACAAGCATTGTTTTTATTGGCGTCGGATTTAAAAGAAATTCCCGCTAGACCTTTATCGCACACATGTCTACGCTTCTTCATTGCTAGCTCTGGCAACATTTTCTTTGTCACAACATCAAGTCGATCACAAAGTACTCAGATGACATTAAACACACTAGATTAAGCCCCTTATGTTTGGTGTAAAAGTTTCTTCATTCTGGAGCTTTTGTATTTGTGTAATCTTATCTCTCGTGACTCCTGCGTGGCTAAATGTTTCCTCTATGAGATTTCTGTCATGGCCGAGACTTCATTTTGATTCATATTTCTAAACTTACTTTCGCATAAACATGGCACAGCTAGGTCCAGGTCTTTCAGTTTGTCATCCTTCTCAGAGAGCAAGAACCGTTAGTCTAAGATTCGCGTGAAAGACATAAGAAATTCAAGATCAGATCTCAAATCTCATCTCCCAGGGCAGCTTCATGGCTTGAACATCGAACAGATGCAAGTAATTGTTTTTGGGGGTGGATTATCCCTGGATATTTCGAGGCGATTTCACACATTTCTTAAAATTTCAACCATAATAATAAATGTCGACGTTTATATAGCGCAATTCACAGTCCGCCGCCACCAGAATACGTCAGCTTCCATACATTGCCCAATGGGTGGTGAGGGAGGCGAGCGAGGTAAAGTTCCTTGCCCAAGTGCACACATATTACCGCAGGCGGTACTCGGACCCTGCCCTTTGGTGTCATTGAGGCAGTCGTTGGTATCCACTGGACCACGTGTGCCCTCACATTGCCCTATAGATCAATACCAACGATGGGCTTGAATTTCCAAATCGGTATTATTAGCACTCTTGATTCCGTGGGCAACCATGCTAGGCCTTTGAATGACTAATTTTAACGAAGTAACTCAAACACCGTTTGGACGTATTTAATGGGCTTGGGGAAAAGTCATCTGGACATCCCGGAGGAAATCATGTTCTCGGAGTTTTTTTAATTTGTTGAACTATAATTTTGTCAGCCACATCTTTGGAACCTATGAGGTCGTATTTTCGTCAAATAGTATTTAAAAGTGGGACTTTAACCGCATATTGTGGTACAATAGCTCACTTTTGCAATGGAACTTTTCCCCATTTGGTACGTAACCCCTTAAATGAAAAGCAAATGATCGGATCAGATTAACGTACTTCATTATACATATCTATACCATTATGGACTAGGTTCTGTCTATGGTATATCACCCATTCCTGCCACACATATGAACTACTATCTCAAGACCAATGAAGAACCTCATGAGCTGTCCCAAGTCCTAGAATTGACCACGTGGACTTCAGAAATACAGAAACACAACCAGAAGCATGTCTCCCCTCCTTGCACTGAGATCTAAAGCCCAGTGAATTCCCAGAAATAACCAAAGATGCAGAAAGACATTCAGAATTAGCATTGCCTCACTACCCCGTGTGGAAAAGCATAGACTACTCTGTAGTCCAATTGTTTTTTTTTTTCCAATTGTGTGTGTGGTGGGTTTTTACCCCAGTAGGCTATCGCAAAGAGAAGGAAATGATAACAAATAGCTGAGGGTAGAGGCGCGATAATTACTATAACCGTTGAGAATTTTCACTTTATTGGAAATCCCCAAGACCAAATCGAGCAGATCGTGTCCTACCCTCCCCCTGCAGGTCAATTGAGGGGGCGCGATAACTACTCCGTTAATTTCCATAGCGGGCGCTACCGAGGGAGTGGTCCACTGAACTTCGCGTCACAAACCTTAGCGGGATCATAAGTGAGCCATCTAATTGAATGATTACTATTTCGCATAAAGCCGGTATGTGTAAACAGTGCCCTCTCCTACATGAAGGTCCTGCACGTATCCTTTTGTGGTATAATGCCATTGTCGATAAGGAAGGGCTTAGTTACGGCGTGAATTGCGGTCACGATATTATAAATAAGAAAATGACCACAATAATAAATAGATAATGATGATAACCTGGTTTAATAAGATGGGACAAGTACACAAAAAAAATTTTAAAAAGCAAAAATCGACTATGGCATAGTCTAGGAAAGCATTTGTCGAATTCCCAAAATAGGATAACATAAAAAGACAGTCAGAATGAGCAGTCTCCCTTCCTGTGAGATACATCCATGTGGAATACCAGGTGCATGCAACAAGACAGGCAAATGATTACACCTTCTCTTATGACGTAAGCCTTTGCAATTCCAGAATGCAAAATACAAGTCAAGAGCCAAAATGTTCATTAGGTATTCCAGGAAAAACCAAAGAAACTTCGCAAAGATGTCCATTCTAGAATCGAGAATTCTATAAATAAGAGACATGAAAAACACGGTCATGATAGCATCGTCTCCCTTCCTGTGAGATAAAGTCATGTGAAATTTACACGAATTAACAGAGGACAGTCCACAGCGAACACCGTTTCCATCTCAGTGATATAAATCCATGGAATTCCAATAAGTAAACCGAATTCAAGACTAAACCATAGCAAGAATAATAAGCGTAAGGGGGCCAACCGTATAGATATAAAGCATATTCATACAATTTACAAACGGCAGGATTATCTTTTTGAAAACATGAATTTTGAAGTTTTTTCAAACACTTTGATATTTTTTGGAATCCAACTTCATCGAAAAGCTTTTCGGTAGGCATGTAGCAGCCTGCAGTTTTCACATTTGGCTACCGTTCTAAGAAAAAATAACGTTTTTTGACGGTAGAATACAGGAATCCCAGCTGCCAGTATTCTACCGTTAAAATACGGTGCAACGTAGAAAGTAGATTTACTGTATTTAAGAGATTATTAACACAAAACACAGACTTTAACACAAAATATGTGTTTTCTTCATACAAACATCGATAAAACATCAACACTTCTCTTCAATCATAACGGCAAATCCGTCTTCAGGGTTGCTGTTATTTAACGGTAGAATACCGGCAGCATGCAGGATTCCGGTATTTTACCGTTAAACAACATAATTTTTTAACAGTGTATACAAGCTCTTGGTACTTGCGCTGCATTTATTCCTATTCTTGCAGCGGCAATTGACAGGCCTGCAGGTTCTCCTCCACGGACATGTGAGTTCAATAATGCACCTAAGAATTCTGATCAATGTTTATAATTGTATCAAAACCGCTACAGATTCACGAGTAAGAATTATTACTTACAAAATTATTACTAAAAATATAATATTGTGACTTTCAGACTCAGATTTCGTTGATGGCTGTTTCGAAATTGTTCAACAAGTCACATGACTGTGCGCTTTTCATTTTCCAACAATCCTAAAATCATGATAAATGAATTTATCAGAACCCAGCGCCCTACATCTGCAATCCAATTTCGTTTAGAATCATATTCAAAACTTGTTCAAGAACTTCTAGAATAGATGCCGAAAATCGCCAATTTATAATAGTGTAATAATAATAATCAAGGTTTATTTTGATCTCAAATCGTGGCCTGTAGGCCAATTGCTAGAGACTTTACAACTTAATAATTGCTATAGACAGAAACAATGCAACTTGGAGGCAGCAGCTTAAACAGCGCCATATTGCAACATTCAAACACACTACACGAAATTAACACACACCGGATGGGTAGTGCAAGCTTTCATGGTTCATTTGCCCATTTCAAATGAACCATGGAGAAAGTGGCATTCAGGTTTTAATCAATATCTCTTATACAAATTAAATCCCAAATGGAGTTTCCGAATTAAATCCAGCAAGTGGTCCCACTGAGATTCGATCCGAGGACCCTTTGCTCCAGGGGTAAGCTTGCTAACCGTTAGACCACGCCACTTCTCACTGTTTGTTACTTTACCATAAAAATGTATTTGGAATTTTGAATTTGGATATCATATAGGCCTATATATAAGTAACATATATGAAATTTATGTTATTGGATCTTCACGCTAAAAGTTGCACGAATTTGACTGTCTGTTTTATTTAATGGTCGTTCTAACGTTGCCAATTTAACAAAACCATGGTTTTCGCGCATTATAAAAACGCAAGTGTTCATAATGAACACTATTTTGCTATAGTTGTGCACTATTTTGATTATTATTATGGAAATTTCTAGTAGTTTCTTCGATGCGTATTTATATTCAAGTAAATGCAGTGATTAATGTTAGTGCTGTATAAAGGTGCAAGAGAGATTTAAAAGCACCCATTTTTTTCTGTGATAGTATTGATTTCAAATCACTATAGATCTCAATAGATTTTTACCTTGTATGTGACTACATGACAGTAATGTCTTAAAAGTGAAAACAAAAATGTGATTTTTTAAATAGCTTATATTTCAATATAAAAGATATAGCTGTATTTCAATTTGCTCCAATAGGAAATTATCAATTTCACATTTGTAGGCCTACAAAAGAAAAAATTCTCAGCATTTTAAGAGAGATGGGATATTTTTATAGAAGTCTAGCTCTACATCTGGGCTTAAAGAGAAAATGGCACAGTTTACTACAGCAAAGCCCTCAATTTTCATCAAAACTGATATTTAGCCTCTTTATAATTGTCGTGTGTATATCTCTCGCCTGAAATTACAAGCTAAAACGATCTCCTTATGAGTAAAAAGAATGATTTTTATAGTTATAAGCGTCGCCGGCGACGTTTAATCAGCAGACGACGGAAAATGGCGCTAACACAAGAAAACACACTCCGTATGCATGTTTCCCACGGCATGAACGCTGTTTGACCGGTCTGAGACCTTTGGGGTTTAATATTAATGAGTACGAGTCTATGATCTTCATGTAATATACACATTTGTTGATTAAAGTTATGGAAAATTAAAGTTAGCCTATAAATTACCTGGATTTTTTTTTTTTAATTTTAATGGTTGTTTTGAGTTTAAATGGTATTTTATGTGTAAAATGTATCTCTATTTTCCAATGGCCTAGACTATCATTTGAGGAGCAAATTGAAGAAATTTCCATATTTTGTGAAAATGTGCAACTCCAGATGCCGCTGTAACCATCATGCAAAAAATCAAGATTGTTCCACATCGTGGCTCTCGTTGCACCTTTCCTTTACAGATTGTTTTGTAATATGGAAATTGTAAGAAATCGCAGAAAAGGTGTGCACACGAAAACTCTCCTACTGAACACGTTGAACAATCAATAGCGTATTATGGCCTACAATCCAAAACTTCCCGCCACTCAGAAAAGACTCTAAAGACAGCACGTAAGACAGCACGTCGTACAAGAAATCTATAATAAACCAAAGTTTTCATTAATTTGTGTTGTAGCACTGACACTGCACTGTTCATGTTTGTTCGTTTTTGAGGTCCTCGTTGTTGAATTATTGCTGTGTTATCTTATAATACCGAGTACAAGCATTGTAAGATTTCAGGCTTCCCAGGTCATAATACTTGAAATAGAGACAGAGAATGACAATGCAGTTTGTGGCACAAAAGCCAGACTCACAATTGGCATGCTCGTGGACAAGTCGCTGATTTTGCAACCGTCATGATATGCATGCATGTGCCTCAGTTTTATGATGCGACAGTAAGTACATGAGTAATTTGGCAATATCTAATTCACAGATCTCAACTGTGCATTATGGATGAAACCAAAGCAAGCATTTTCAAGATATTCAGAAAATGGTAATGTAACATGGCATACAAAAAAACTTAAGGGGGATTGGCCCGAATTTAAGGATAGAAGTTTTCATCTTGATAGATTGGCTTCACCCAAAAAACCCAACTGTAAACTGTTCGCGCGATATTTCAATGCGTTTTCATGTGAGAGCAGAAAAACGTGATTTCGGAAGACCATGGCTAGTCTAGAGTACTGTGAAAAATTACTATTGCGCGACCAAACTTGGGGTACCATTTTCGTCTCAGTAGCTCCAAACCATACCCTTTAGCCCTAAGATTTCACAGGGGTAATGAGAAAAAATAGTAGCTTTCTTCCGATACCAACATTGACCACTTCGGTAAATCTGGGCTTCTGGGGGACGAGGCTGATAGCGATCGGGCCATGGACCTTTAATGATCAAAACTTAGTAGAGGTCCATTCCCATGGCCCGATCGCTAATAGGCTGAGTAATATAGTTTTCCCAGTAATTATGAAAACAAAATTCTGGGCTCTTCGCGCGTAAAACCGGAAGGGTGTGACGAACCATTGACAACGGGAATCTATACGCGATTTCAAACAGACGAGCGACGTCCATTTGTTTAAGAAAATTATGACGGGGATTAGCCGCAGTAATAGCCTCGTCCTAACCTATATTGCCGATTCACGATCTCAGATTCAAGATGCATTGGGGGTAATATCCGACGATCTTTTTGTAAGATAAGGCCCTTGAACTAAACTCGATTGTTTAGTTTCCTCGTCCCCCGCCCGCGTTATGATTTTTGTGGCCGCGTTAGCGTCCAAAAATCTTAAATAATTCATATTTTGAAAATTCCTGTTCAAGACCAATCTGGGGGGATGAAGACCTTTTCAGTCGATATGGGAATTTTTGGTAGGAAACCTGTCTCGGAAGTCTCGGAAATGCGTCTAAAAATAGACCAATATTGTTCTATTTCGTCGATCTTCTGTAGGTTTCATTTACTGTAACATAACGCATGAACCAAATAATGAATAATGATAATTGAAATAGTTCCCCCTATTTGGGCTGAAAAAAATGTGACGAGAAATCATAATTGCAGTTTCAAGGGCCTAAACAAAACAGCTACTGTAGCAAATTTCACTGTGTGAAACTTTGGCCGTTTCACACACAAAAAATTACTTAAAGGGCCATTCGTGATCCACAGCCTCGTCCCCCCGACTTACCTAAAAAACTGGATTTTTATATCATCTGAACCGTTTACATTAGTATCCATGTGTAACCAAATCTTACAGCAAATGCGGTCGCACGGTTAGAAATTCGCATTTTGTTATTTTCTGTCCGTAACGGACAGAAATTAAAGCAACGGTTGGCCTATGGGACCGTGGGAAACGAGCATTTGCTCATAGCACAAAACCGCGAAGAGTCGGGATCACCTAAAAAGTTGTGAATAAGCGTTTCTTTCTCAATTATAATCTAGTGAAATGATAAAACAGCCTCGGTGCTGGAATACAACTTCACCTTTAAACTCAGGTTTTTAAACAGGTTTATCTTTTTCATGTTGTTATGTCATATTCAACTGTATTTAAAGCGCCTGGCACTTTTCACAAAATATAATTTTTCTTCATTTGCTCTCAAATGATAGTCCTAGGCATTGGAAGTAACATCTTATATTTTCACATAAAAACAACATACCCCACCAAGCAGATAGGACATTGATATGACGATAAAGACATCCAGTAGGCCAAGTAAAAAAAAAACTTGTTTCTCTCTCTCTAATTGTTTTGGGAAAAAAGGAGGTAGTAGGGCAGTTTTTTTTTTGTTTTTTTTTTTAATGCCGCTCAAGATGGCGGACGGTCCTTTCCAAAAGGCAACCAAGCTTCCCAAAATTGACTTGCTTTTCTTCAGACATCACAGGTATGTTTTTTTTGGCTCCAAAGGCAATTCTCCTGTAACCTTGAACAACTGTGCCCTGAATAAATTAAACACAAATATAGAAATTAAACAATTTTTTATTTTTTTTATTTTTTTTCCTTTTTTTAA
>JAMKCH010048389.1:0-14846 GCA_023653785.1 Ophioderma brevispina
CCCTTCCCCAACACAACACCCCCCTTACCCTATGGCATAGTTATTAGGTCTCAGTAGTGAAGGAATTTTGCCTATCCGACATTCCGTTTCAGAGGTACAGCAATTATGCATATTTAATGAGCTCATTTGCATACCTAAGGCCTCAATGTATTACATACTTTCAAATTGCAGAAAGGGAATTTTGCGTATCCGATGTACCATTTCAAAAATAAAGACATTATGCCGATTTTGCATATATTGGCTCATTGGCATATTTAAAGACACTATCAGTGTTTGAAAAAATATTTGAAATGCGCAGGAATAGCTTCAAGTAAGGATAGTCTGTGGAATTCTTACGTTACCTTTGCCAGCTGTAGAATTGACAGAAAAGGAAGGAAAACGGAGTGTTCAAGATACGATTCTCCACAATTAAGTGTTGTAGTAAGCGTTCAGAACGCGCAGTAAATGACTAAAATCCTCCGATTCGTGTCCTTATAGGTTGCTTCTGGTCTTATCATTGCAGGGTAGGTAGGATACCTGTTACTTGTTACATACATGTAAAAATCTGATTTGTGATGATTTTTTTCGCATTTGATGATTTAGCAAAAATTCATGATAGTGTCTTTAGATTGCCGAAAATATGCCCAAAATCTAATCAGGTCGGGATCTCCTCAGCCTGCTTCCGTCCGACCAGTTACATCATTATATGCCTTACGGACCTCGAAAACTTGTACACAGGCCTTGCAGGAGAATTTTCATAAAATTATGAAATTAGATCTTCAAGACCACTACTCAGTGATTTGCTAATCAGAAAATCGAAAAAAAAAATCATCAAATAGATTTTTTGCATTTTGGGAACAAGTATAGGTATCTAACATGCCCTGCAAGTGATAATTCAGAAGCATCCTCATAAGGACAAACATTTGATATTTTTAGTCTTTAATTGTCCGTACGGACAATTACTACAGCGTGTAATTGAATGGGGTTTCATATCTATGAGCAGTGCTGATTTCTTCCTTTTCTGTGCTAATTTTCAGTTGGAAAATGTACCTAATGGGAGTCCTACAGACTTGTCTTCACTGTTAAAGCTATTCCTACAAATTTTAACATATTTTTATCTTTCGGGATAATCACTGATTAGTGTTTTAATTAGCAAATAGTTTATGCCCAAAATCTCATCAGGTCGAGAAATAATCAACCCGTTCTTTCCACCAAGAACATCATGTCGCCCTTACGGAATCCGATAAACGTATACAACGTGGGTTAACATTTTTATCACAGACGACGGACGCTGCTCATTACAGTACCCGGACTCACGTTCACGAACTCGTTCGGCGGGGACAACTAAAACCTAATCCTACTTAGTACTAGACCTAAATTAAGTCTTTAAGTCTTATTCAATCTTAGTTACAACTGGTGAACTGCCAACATTATGTTACAAGAGGGGGGGGGGGGGGGGGGTGGGGGGGGGGGAGTAGGAGGTTTGGGTTGAGGATGGAGCTGGAGGATGCATTGAATCGGGCAAGTGGAAGGAGGGAAGAACGGTTGCTGTGAGTGTGCGGTGAATTCCTACTACTACCTGTTGAATCTCTCTCATTCCTTGGCTAGTGAGGTAACAAGGAGATGTATCATTTATCAAATTGGCCTTCACTAAAGAACAAGATTATCAACTAAGCTCAAGCCCAAAATTGGTTAGTGTTTCCTGAATTCGTAAAATGGTAAAAATTCATAATATTTGGTCATATACATACCTGCAGTAATACAAAATGTTGAAAGGATCATGAGACTCCATTTTCTGTTGGCAATGGCATTTATGCCATTTGATCTTGGGGCTTAGTTAATAAAGATGCCACTGACTTCAGAGGTCAGGCAGAAGGTGGCTCAAGGTCCACCCACATAGGCACACAACAACTAAAGTTTGTTTATGGGGCCGTTTTCTGAAAATTATGTGACTCCGGTTCACATAACCATAACAAGGCTCTCGATTCACATCGTGGGAGGGAAACAAACCAGTCCCATGACCGGTGAGGGCAAGATACGAGGGTGTCGCTGGCCCGGCCAGTGATTTAGCTTGATTTCATGCCCATGTCATAATGCATGATTTGGGACTGAGTAGTGCATTTTCTAGCCTCTGGCATGGAATATTGTGGCCTATGGGCTTGTTATGCATAACCACAATTGTTAGTAAACACACTCGCAGCCTGATACATGTAGGTACCTTTACTATGAAAACATCCACCTACTTGGGCATCATTTTGGATTATAATATGTAGTATAACACTAACAGTGCCATTGCATAGGCTTAGGAAGCGGGAGGGGGCTTGGGGGGCTGGGCACCCCCAATATTTTTTTGGGGTGCTCAAATACCCTTGAGCCCCCCCCCCCCCCAATAATCTTAACACTTTTTTACCAAAACATGAAATTCCAAAGTTCCCCCTCCCCTAGTGGCAGCGCCAGACTTCTTTTTCTGGGGGGAAAACAGAGGGGAAAGTGATTTTTTTGGGGAAAAGTGAAATTCTGGAGGGTGAAAGCTTCCAAAGTTTTAACAAATTTTGGCCCAAAATCACCAAATCACTGATTTTTGCCAAAAATCTGTCATTTTTCTTCTGGGGGGATGGGGGAAAACTGGGGGCTAGAAAAAATTGGGGGAAATTGCTCCTCCCCCTTCACTAGTGCCACCATGCCTCCCCCATCCCCCCACTGAAAATCTTCCTAAGCCAATGCATAGGATACTGTGTATACATAACAAAAATTCTGGATCTGGAATTTTATAACAAAAATGTGATTTTCTATATGAATGACTTCAAATTAAACTTAGTTATTTCAAACAGTGATTAGTATGGACAGGCATTATGTAAATGCAAAAAGCATGATTTGTCTGAAAAATGAGGGCGTCCTCCTTGGGAAATCTCCCAGGGGGGCCACTCAGATATGACAGCGTACACATGCGTGACCAAATTTTTTCGAAACACCCCCTAAACGAGTTTTTCTTTGTGAGCAAAATTACCCCCTAAACAAGTTTTAGCGCGCTTTCTCCAAAAAATGTACCCCCTAAACAAGTTTTAGCGCGCTTCCCCAAAATAATTACCCCCTAAACAAGTTTTGTCCTAATTACAACCCCTAAACAAGTTATGGTCTAAATATGACCCCCTAAACAAGTTTTGCATGAATGTCAACAATAGGCTTGATTTGGGGGTTGCAAAAAGATCATATATGTTGTCAAAGAGCATTCTTGGGATTTCCGCCGATTTTTATCTCCACTCCAGACGCCCGTGAATATGTCAGAGTTTGACATCGAATTTAGATTCAGTAACAAATTTGTATGCTTTCCAATTCAACACATCGTTCCCAAGTATAGGCCTAATCAAATAACAAGCTATACAAATCCATCGGAAAACACCGCGGTCATGGCGGTGGACTAAAAATGCCTGATGAAATAAGATAATGGTGCAGAATTTTGCAGCTTAGTTTCATGGTATGCCCGAACTAAATTGAATTAAAAATATTTTTATCTTATGTCTATTGCTAAAATGATTTGTATAGGTGGTCCATCTACTTCACATCCTATTTAAATAAAATGAACAACATTGCAAGCTAACAAATGGTGTATTCCGTTGCTCGCGTACGCCCACCCGTACGTACGTCTATAATTCCATCAACTTTACAAACTTTGATGTTGTCAACATGGTCAAAGTCTGTTTTGTTTTCAAGCACGAATCACACGCAAGTCTCAAATGCATATTGTGACCGCTTATATTGACGCCGTATTGACGATCCTGGCTACAGCGCAGCGTTCATAACACTGTCAATACTAGCGACACACATATTATCTGCGAGTTATGATGCGATAGGTGCCTGAGAGGTTCTTAGTATTTTCAGGATTCGATGTACTCTTGGTATTGGTGCTTCACGGACGTCAAAAAGTTTCAGATTACCAACAAAAATATTACAGGGAAGGTAGTTTTTCGGACATGCGGAATAGGAGCGACAGTAGGTACAAAACACGATAAAAGAATGTACCCTAAACGCGTTTGAGCCAAATTTAAAAAACTACCCTTTTTTTTTTTTTTTTTTTTTTGCAGAATTTTGCAGCTTAGTTTCATGGTATGCCCGAACTAAATTGATTTAGAAATATTTTTATCTTATGTCTATTGCTAAAATGATTTGTATAGGTGGTCCATCTACTTCACATCCTATTTAAATAAAATGAACAACATTGCAAGCTAACAAATGGTGTATTCCGTTGCTCCCGTACGTTTATAATTCCATCAACTTTACAAACTTTGATGTTGTCAACATGGTCAAAGTCTGTTTTGTTTTCAAGCACGAATCACACGCAAGTCTCAAATGCATATTGTGACCGCCGTATTGACGCCGTATTGACGATCCTGGCTACAGCGCAGCGTTCATAACACTGTCAATACTAGCGACACACATATTATCTGCGAGTTATGATGCGATAGGTGCCTGAGAGGTTCTTAGTATTTTCAGGATTCGATGTACTCTTGGTATTGGTGCTTCACGGACGTCAAAAAGTTTCAGATTACCAACAAAAATATTACAGGGAAGGTAGTTTTTCGGACATGCGGAATAGGAGCGACAGTAGGTACAAAACACGATAAAAGAATGTACCCTAAACGTGTTTGAGCCAAATTTAAAAAACTACCCTTTTTCATGAAAATCGGCATTTTTGATACCCTAAACGCGTCACGCGTGTGACGCGCCCGACACTAAAAAAACACCCCTTTTCACGCGTTTTTTTGGTCACGCATGTGTACATCATTATAGTTGAGTGGCCCCCCCGGGGGGAAATCTCTGAGTGAGCCTTTAAAATTTGGAATTTAAAGTATTTTGGTGATGGCCCTTCCCATGAAACAGAGAAAAAATATAGGTTGTAATTAGGTGGGGCACCTTTAAGCCTATCATCCATCAACATTTTGGGATTGAAAACATAATTGACCTTAAAGTATTTAAATGAGGTGAGGAGGGGGGGGTGGCTATGAGAATATAATAATTTTTTTTATGCAGCCTAATAATAGCATTGAATTGAGCAATTTCTGATATTTTGATTAGTAAATGACTACAACCTTCAATTAAAAATTCCTTTATAAAGGAAAGGGCGAGTCAAGGGGAAATATCCATGTAAAAGGTATGGGAAGGGATTAGTAAGCTAGATGACATTTTGTGGGAGTTTATGCAAGTTGACTTATGTGATTTTTGGACACACGTAACTATTTAACAAAGAGGGAATAGGGGCTTCATATCCTCTTTTTCATATTTTTAAAGGGAAAAAAATGCGACCAATCAAAAAAGAACATACTACACCTTATGCGGGAAAACAATCAACGCATTGACCACCCAGACTCACCAGCAGAACTGGAAGAAGCAATTCCAGGTATTTTGCATGCCGACGGACGTAAAGCGTATTACAGGATTCGGCACACGTACCAATGTGATCACTAACATTTTGTTTTAAATATTATAAAGCCCTTTTAAAAAGAAATCTTAGGAACTCTTCCCCAAAATGTAAAGCTCCCACTTTCAGCAACATTGTCACCCAATGACTTCATATTATATTATTTTCTTAAATTTTACCTCTATCACCCAAATTTTTCAATTTTTTCTCAAAAATGTTCGCCCACGCCATCGCACTATTTCAATTCATATACAAACTTAGAAGAACATTTGTTACTTCGTGTCATATTACATGTCGTTCCACCGTATTTACTCGTAAATATCACATTTTATTAAGAAGTGTGCGATTGCAATCTATCTATACTACTATATGAAATCAAAGATCACACACATAGGTAAAATGGGGGGGGAATGCACTAGTACTACTAATAAAAATAAAATCTAAGTCTGTCCTACTATGCGTTTATGTTTGGCATGTAGGTAAAAAACAACAGCCTGAGTTTTATTATCAGGGTTTCAGGGTGATCCAAAAATCAAGTCACAAGTCATCTAGAGGTCAATTTGTGTAAAAATGCCGTATAACCACAAAATTTAGGCAAAAGGACCGCTAACATGAGCAATGAACAAGTCTGAGGTCAAACAGTCCAGAAGAAAGCGTACAAGTACGTATACGTACAAGTACGTACAACGTCATAATTTACCACAATGCAATGCAACTTTTTAAACGAATACATTAGAGGTTTGAACCATTATCCGGGTCAGTTATTGTTAAAGTATGAGCTGTAATCTTCACTACATAGTTTTAAAGTTTATCACAAAATGTATGTGCGGATTTTTGATCTTTTCCAAATTAAAGAATTAAGATAAATTGATATACGTTCATTAGTGGACAGTTTTTTCAATAATTAAATTCGACACATGAAATCAAAATTTTGAAACAGTAATTGGAATTATAATGCTTGTTTGGTATCAGTTCTTAAAATTGTATCCTTTCTCATCTCAAAACTAAAAGAATACCGTGAGGATTGTATTTTTTCTTTGTATTTCTTTATAATTTGGTGAAGTATGTACGTATACGTAAAGTACGCTATCGTATGCACTGTCAAAGGTCACACACAGGACAAAGGTCGCTTTCAATTTGGCAAGAAAAAACAAGGGTCATTCCATGCCATTTCAACGGCCGTGTTGCCTATGGGGTCACAGATTTTGCTCAACTTGGTGGATAGGTTCCCCAATGGTTAGTTTAGAAGAGGTCAAAATAAAATAAAATTCCATGCATTGTGCGGATACAGTAGTTCAAAGTTTGTTGGTCTTGTATGGAAAATGGCCAAATTAAGTGAACAAGAATGTGAAGTGGCCATAATTTGAGGCTCCATATTTTAAACGACATGGATTTTAGACCTTACATGTTTGGATGTGTTTGCTTTACCTTTCGATATAGGAAAGGGTTTATGGGAAATAAATCATACCATGATCCGGGGATTTAATATTACGGGGGTCAAAAATGCCCCCTCAAGTTGTGTTGAAACCATTTTTGCGATTTTCAAAGACATGTGCTGCAATAAATATTGCATCAATCATTCAGGAATGAGTGTGTAAAGGCCAGTGTTTGCCCACATATACTATTATCACGTAACAATAAGTCAAATTCAACACAACCCCCCTGAGGGACAGGACCCCCCCAATATGGGGTCCGCCAGAAAACGGGCCTAAAAAGGCCTCCATCAATGGCAAAATTTCAGTGTGGGCGAGTGATTACCAATTTTTCTAATCTTTTTCATATGAAAGAGACGACCTTAATGTTTCTAAGAAGCAAAAACAATTCATGTGTATTTGATTGTTTACCTGGAAATTATTTGTAATATAAAATCTGCATAAAATTACGGCATTACCTAATAGCATACTATTTTACTTTCCTCTTCTCGATAAATCTTCAGCCCAATTCAATGCTTTTCATGTTTTTCAAGATGTTGCCTGCTCTCTTAGTTCAGACTCTTTGTGAAATTGGAGCAAAAAACTGAAAGACATATCTTCAAGTTTTTTTTGGGGGGGTTTGGGGTGCCAGTGCCAATTTCTAAGTTGATAGGGGTAATTTTATGCTAATTTTCATGGGATACTGGTGTATGTTATTGATTTCTTTCAAAATAATGATGTACCTGTATACCGGTCTTTACAATTTAGAAAGAGGTTGTAAACCAAATTTACATTCTTTCCCGCTGCGACTTATGAGTTTTTCAATTTAGGGCCGATGAGATGACCCAATTGTGAGTTTAAAATCTGTCGCATGGCAAGGGTAATACTTTTTTCAAGTGCTGTGTTTCATTAGACTTGTTGTGGGATAGATTGATGACGACATTTGGTTTCCAAAATTGGAGGGTTTTTAGTTAAATATACTTTTAGCACACTCCTTCTCAAGGTATTTTCCCTCCCCCCCCCAAAAAAATACAGGTAAAAAATGTCCAACTTTTTTTTCCGGAATGTAGGTAAACTGCTAGTTTAAATTGTTTAAATAGTTTAAATTGTAAAATTAATACAATTATGTATATAATTAGCATTGAAAAAAAAAAAAAAAATATCAATTGGCTCCTAAAAAAGAATAGGGCTTTTGATCCTTTTGTTACCACATTTAAAAATGGCAAAAAAGCCATAAACTCTGGGGGGGCAATGACCAGTGGGAAGTGGACGGGGCTATGTGTTGCCAGCCCTGAAGATTCCATTCCACACTCTCCAGAAGTTTGCAAGATCCCATTTTAAAGATAATCAGTTCTTAAGGTACCCTTTTTGGGAAAATATTTGGCTCACGAAGCTAAAAGGTAGCAAATTTCAGCTCCAAAGCCTGCAAATTCTCAAAATCCAGTTCCCAAGACATACTTTCGGAGAAAAATTTCAGTTGGCAAACCCCCAGTTAAGAATCGGGGTTTCGCACATCCATACAGAAAAAAAAGTTGAGTGCCCCCTGGGGCGATAGACAGGCAACCAACAAGAGGAAATTTGAAAGAAACCTATGGCATATGCTGGATTGTATGACTTGTGAATGACATGGAAATGTACACTAATAACCAAACTGTAGAAATATTGCACATGCCATTGTGACCCCCCCCCTTTTAAAAAATTAGAAGATGCCTTTAATTATGTTTCAATTCAAAATGCGTGACACAAGAGCAGTCATACTTGGAACAACATCAAAATTAAGCACAAAAACTGTAGTCAACGGTAGTCATATGGATGTGGCTGAAGATGGTCAATCATACAAAAAGGAAACTGATGCATTACTAATATCGAGGCCATGTCCTAATATATGCGCATTTGATTTGTAATTAATTTCCAAGGTTAAACATCAACTACACAGATGTTTTTTATTCTTAAGAAACATTAAGGGTGTCTACTTATGATTGCAAAAGATTAGAAAATTGTATCACCTCGCCCACACTGAAAATTTTGCCCTTGAATGGAGGCCATTTTTAGGCCAGTTTCTGTCTGGAACCATATTGGGGTCTGTCCCATCAAGGGGGGGTGTTTGAATTTGATATTTTTACATTGCTAATAGTAATATGTGGCAAACACCAAATTTACACATCATTCATGCAAATGGATGGAATTATTACAGCATCATGACCTTTGAAAATTGAAAAAAAAAAATGGTTTGCAACACAACTTGAGGGGGCTTTTGACCCGTAATGCTAATATGGATAATTGGTATTGATTTATTTCCCACATAAACCCTTTATATATCAAAGGTAAAATGCACCAGCAAAAAATGAAGGTCTAAATCCTTTTTCTTTTAAATATGATGCGAGAGCTGGCGACTTCCCATTCTTGTTCACTTTTTAATGCGCCATTTTCTACCAAAGACCAACCAAAACGTGAACTTTGTAACTCCGCAATGCAAGTCGAAGGATTTGAATTTTAATTTTGGACTCTTCTAAACTACAAGTGGGGAACCTATCCACCAAGTTTAGTTTTGAGAAAATCGGTGACCCATGGCAAACGGCCTGTTGTGAAATGGCCATGGAATGACACCCAAGTAAACAGAAAAACTGGGTGACTACATGTTACATCTATACTTAACTGCAGATCATTTTTGCAACCATAAAACAACTGCCTCACTGTAAATAATTGCAATAAGTAATGCACTTTTCAACCATGTCTAGATGTAATAGTAGAATGTGCGTGATAGTATGTTTGAAAGTGTATTGTTCAGTCATGATAATCAACGATTACTATGCATTTTTAAATTTAAGAACCTAATTATTAAAGGTGGCTGATCCAATCAAAATCCGACCTTTCATGTTTCCTCTAGGCCTCCCTTACATAAAATTAAATCAATGCAATCCGTTAGGATAGGGGAAAGATTTTGAAAACGTTTGTTTTTATTCATAACATCAAAATGAAAAACATTCTTTAAATGGGAATTTTTTGTTTTTTGAAATTTTTGAGATGCACGAAATACGAATAGGGATTTTTTAATCATCTGAAACCGTTGGCTCAAGTATTAAAAATAAAGCAATATATCAGCTTACATACCATTTACATGGATATTTCTTCTTGACCCCGCCCTTTCCTTTTTAAAGGAATTTTTATTTATTATTGATATTATTGATATCGCACAACGACTTACTGCATGTGGTACCAAACGTTTAAGCATCTGTTGATTCAATGCACTCATAACAATTTAAAGACACTGTTAACCAGCAAATGCACTGTAAAATTTCTCAGGAACCTTCGCTAATATTGCCCTGTATTTCTACTCTTTTGAGCATCAATATCTTTTTGTAAATGTACGTCAGGTTTTCGCTGGGCCTAACTTATTGAGTACATATCCATATGTCGTAAAATTGCACATTTCATAAAATATCACACGTGTAGATTTTAGAGGATATAATCGGCACGAATATTTTCTGCAACACTGCTATTTGAAAAGTAGGTCAAAACCCAAGCGAATAGAGCGGGTAGCCCGCAGGCTACCCTCGCCCAAAAACAAAACAACTTTCAGTTTTTCCTGAGTAAATTAAATTTAAGAGCATTTTATACACTTTTAATTTGAAGCAGTTCCTGTAAAGTAAATTTTCATGAAAGATAGGCCTATGAATATTTCAAGTGCATTTTAAGTATTTAAGCTGAGATTGTTTTAAGCATACATGTTGATTGACAGAAAAACTCTGAATTACATTGATAAAAAACAACTAAATTGCCTTCAAGTTTTGCAAAATAAGTGTGCTCGTCTTATTTTTAGTCAACCAAGTCGGACACATGTCTCTCATTACTCATTCTCTCCACTGGCTTCCAATTGCCCAGAAGATCAAATTCAAAGTTCTTCTCATGCATGGCCTTCAAAACTTTTCATATGAACTGTCCTCAGTATCTGTCTTCATATTTCCAGATTACCAGTCCACCTATCCTCTCCATTCTAGCTTATCCATCAAATTTCTTGTTCCTCGTTCAAATAAACAATCTGGTGACCATGCCTTGTCAATCGTTAGCCCTCATCTTTGGAACGAGTTGCCCTCTGGCATTTGTGACCTTGATAGTCTCTTGGTTTTGTAAAAGCCATTTAAAGTCTCAATTTTATCCTACCCTTGCATTTTCCTTTCCTATTCCAGTGCTTTGCCTACTTTGTAAAAAGCGCTTTATAAATGTCATTTTATTAAAAACAAAGTTGCTGTGTGTAATCTCCAGGTTTTAGGTACACGGCGGCCACATATTACTGCCTAAAACAAAACAAACTGTAAACAAACCATGCATGACAGAGCCTCAGAGTTCCTAGCAAAGTAATGAAAGAAAGTAAAATCTTGGTAAGCAGCCAGCCCAGGCTGGTCAAGACTCACGGTTCTGTAACACTATGGGAATTTGGTGAGGAAATGCTAAATTTTAGCGAGTAAAAACTAAAATTGTGACGTTGTATTTAAAATTGAATTAAAACACACATTCAACAGTGATGGAGGGTTGTTTCACTTGCTAATGGCGTCTTTAAAACTGTATTTTTGTGTTATTGATAGCAAAAATGAAGTGATTTCTCTCCCCGGTGCAAACTTGGCATGCTTCGCAAAGGTACAGAATTTGGTAACATTTTGTGCCTTTAAATACATTAGATTGATTTTGTTTCAATCGAGTATGTTTCTAAAAAGTACAAATTTAGGAATGAAATCAGATTCCCTAACCTGATAATTTTGAATTTTGTCTTCCAAAGTAAATTCCACAAGAATAGTGTCTATGGATGTGATGATCTCAATCTTTATATATTTAATGAAAGACACAAGACTGAGCCTATATACGATGCTGGGCTAGGCCAAGGCTAGACAAAAAGTTACTAGTAAGCAGGTGACACCACCACACTTCACACACTAACTGTAGTTCCAGTATGAAACAAGAGGGTCAGCATGATCTTGAACACGATAATATGTTCTCATGGAATGGCCTTCTGGTTTAAGGAATTAATCAACAGAGTGCATGAACAAATAAGAAAGCCAAGAATTTGAGACCCAATTTAGGGTTAAAGGTCATTCCTGGTCATTCCAGGATCATAAACATGATGGGTGTTTATTAAAACTTGCAAGTATTTATTTGGAGTGATTGAATGCGACTTTGAACGGGTTCGTGGACTGGGCCGGGCCAGGACACTATGAACGCACGTGCGTATCAGGGCAAGCGTTGTAAATCAAGATAATTATCAGGATTTATTTTTCTACTATTTTGGACCCAAAAAGATGTTGGAGCATTTCTTTTGGTAAGAAAAAGGAGGAATACAATGTACTAGGATAGAATGCAATGTAGTGCAAATAAAATATACAAAAATAGTGTTTATGTACACATGGATATTATACAAACTAAATGTTGGGACATTGGCGGAACTGAATGGGGAAGAAAATAAATTTGCTTTGCTGCATATATAACAATTTAAGTGGCAAAACTGGGGTCAGCAGTGCCCCCTGCTCAGAAACGCCCCCTGCTCAGAAACTCCCCCCCCCAACCTTCTCCCAAATGAAGGAAGTTGGGGAGATCTGTGGATAAAAACACAAAAATATTCGCACCCAGGAAAATGCCTCGGCACCCCCCCTTCCCCCCCCCCATTTGCAAAGGTCTGGTTAGCCACTGTAAATATACTGTCAGGCACGTATTGTATTGTAATGATGTGATATTCACAAATTACACTGTACGGTATAGGTATGGCCATTTATTTGTAAATGACGTAAGAAAAATTTAAAAATTACTTGTTCAAAAACAATAATGAATACAACCCTTGTCATCCATGGGCTCAATCCCCCAACAAGACCGAACGAAACATTTTCGAGTTCAATACACCCACGGTAGAAAACTGTGACGTTAGATGATATACGATAATGTCCACATGTTAATTTAGGGGTGGGCTATAAAATGATGTTTAAGATCATTTTGTCCTAACGCTACTTTTTTTTTTTGGTTGATGCCGCTGAATCCCCTGAGCATTTTGACACCAATTTTGTCAAAGCGGCCAAAAAAATAAGTAAGGTGCCCGCCCCAAAAATCCAAATGTGAGGGGGTCTGAAGAGGGTCTGAAATGATAAATGTGTCAGTTACTGGAGTTACATACCACATTTTAGCCATGTTAGGGTTAATTTTTATGTTTTGAGGTCAAGGCAATCACTCTTTTGATGAATTTTTTTTCGTTAATTTCGATTTTTGTGTTCGTAAATTAGCCATTTTAGTAAAATTACACCACATTTTATGAGGGCGCTTTTGCCCGCCACGCCCTAGCCTTACCCAGTTTGAGATATTTTCTGTGTAGAATTGAAGATAAGCTGTATAAAGTATATTCTGAAATCTTCAGCACATAGCTCTTTTTGTTTGGTCACAGTGCCAATTTTTATATGTGGCAATGTCGCTATTGAAACATAGGGGTGCAAAGTTAGTTGACCTACCATTCAAACCTATGGCACAAAAATTGCGTAATGATGTATTATAATTAAACTGGCTGCCACAGCAAAAAACCGGTCAGTTTAAAGGCTCAAATGTATGTATTTTTAGAGTAGGTACTATTATTATTACCTTTAGATAAGTTTCAAGGATGCAATAAAAAAGCGGCATGTACCTTTTTAATGGCAAAAAGCGCCCTCATAGCTGAATTTAACAAAAACATGGCTATTTTTACGAACGCGGTAGATCTGACAGTGCTGGAACATTTACAAATGGATCTTTGACCTCAAAACATAGGTTAAGTACCCAAATGGCTTAAATGTCATATATTGACAAATTATCATTTAAGACCCTCTTCAGACCCCCCCCCCCCTTTAAATCACGTTTTGGGCAACACCTTCTAATTTTTTTACCGATTTTGACCAAATTGGTGTCCAAATGATCAGGGGTAAAGGCTGCATCAAATAAGAGTTAGGACAAAATGATCGGGGAAAGATCATTTTCTTCCCCTGTATAGCCCACCTCTATGTTATAAGATGAATGTAAGACAAAAAGGTTATCCTGAGCAGAACTAATTTAAAACAGTCACAGGACTGCGTAAATAAAGTTGAGAGGATCCATACACCTCTGTTCATGGTGTTAGTGGGTTATCCCACTAACACAGTTTCCATCTGTGTAGCAAGTATTCAACATCATGCCTTTAGCTGTAATAATGAATGACAGTAAATAATGTAATCAAGACCTTGTCACCTTGCATCCACTTCCATTGGCCTACAGAGTAGTGTTTAAAAGATAACGTTGACTTCTGGTTGGTTACCGAACTACACTCACCGTCACTAGCTGAACATGCATACATCACTGGTCCCAATAGGTAACCGTATTAATTATAATTATTAGAGGTACCCCCCATTGCCAAAGAAAGTCGATGTCAATGAAATTCCCATTCAGTGTGATGGAACCAAAATTTCCTCTCATTTTTCTTGAAAATGATCAAATCCTGCAAAATTACTCCACAGTATCATGTTCTATAATGAAACTTGAAAGGAGTTCACATGCCAACTTGCAAGGTAATTTTAGCAGTAAGAATGACATTTTGTGTTTTAAATCTTCATGGAAATTTCAATTTCATGCGTGTACACCGAGTTAAAATGACAGCGAGTGCGTGTGACTCAATATTCATGATTGAGTTGGAAGAGTTCACTGTTAGGACTAATTTTCTAGCCCGAGGTTGCTCGGGCATTTTCCGCTACGATCGCCACTGTTTTAAGACTACGCTACATTGTAGGAGACGATCGACGCCACATGAATGAACTAGTTATGTTATGTATGCATCAGGGTTGTCACTATGCCGGGCGGAACCGGGCGCAGCAACCAGCACTCAGCCAAATTAACCGGCAATCAAACGGAATTATAGGCCTTGCAGCCCGGCACTAAAATGCCAAAATTGACCGGTTAAAAACAGCCCATAAAATGCTACTATTTCAAACTTGATTCGGATTTTGAAGCAAATTTTTGTCAAATTACCCGGCACTAAATTTTAGCTGGTGATAAACCCTGGTATG
>JAMKCH010048390.1:0-11523 GCA_023653785.1 Ophioderma brevispina
AGTGCAAACCCAGTGGTGCGCAGTTTTGGCGGGGGGGGAAGGGAAGCGGGGGGCTTACCTACTTGGCCAAGAATTATTACTCCAACTATAGTACGTTTGTGCATATTCTGCTGGCCTCGTATCACACTATAAGTGGAACTTTGTGTCTATTGTAGGGGATGACCCGATTAAAAAATGTAAACTTTCATCTGGTTAATATAGTGACCCCAATAATTGGGCAGGTTCGATTGACGGGGTTTTTGTACATGCACAAATGTATCTAACTTTGGCAGGCTGTGCATGGATTGCCCTGTGCATGTAAAAAATTCTATTTTTCGGCCCATTTTAAGGAAAAATCAAGGTTGTGCATGTAATTTTATTTCTTAAATCGACCCCTGCCCCAATACCCCATATGTATAAATTATTTTTGATTATTGAAAGAGTAGGCCTGTCTTTCTAGATACAAAAACTTTTGCACTACATAAAATCGGGCAACTTAGGGTCATTTAATAAATTTCAATGAATATTACATGACAGATTAAAATTGGGGGGGTGTGGGGTTGTGGTTTAATAAAAATAACACATGAAATATTTTTGTCACGACGGAACGAAATGCTAACCCTGAATTGTTCAGCCTCAAAACTCATGGTATATTGTGTAAAAAAAAAAGTTAATATTTTAATTGAATGTTGGCAACAATATTATCTTCCCCCTCCCTGCGCCCACAAAAAAAAAAGAAAAAAATCTGATCTTCAAACATGGAATACTCTTTGAAATTCAGGGGCATAACAAAATCTGTTTTGGGGGTGGGTAAGGGAAAACTGGATTATTGATGATTCAATTTTGTAAAGATCGTATTTTATTTTTTGACTGATATTGTACCGTTAAACTTGCAATATTTTGTTCTATACATATAGGGACATTGTGACATTGGTGTTCGGCTGTCCGGTTACATGTAAATGCAGAGTAGATGTGCCCCCAAGATGTGCATCCAGTGTGGAGATTAGCTGCTACCCAATGCCAGAAATTTCTTCAAAGTAGTGAGGTTGAGGTGCTCTTAAATGTGTGAGCTGCTTCGACTCCATTGTTCTGCTACAAAAAAAAACTGCAAGGCCAGCAATAGGCCTGTACGTGCACATCCACTCACAACATTTTGACATGCTCTCTAAGAGATGGAGCATATTCCACTTTGGTGTTACATAATAATCAGCGGAAATTCATACCAGAGAAAAGCAGTGTTCACATACAAAGTAAAAAGTCCATTGCACCTGTGCATGTAATTCTAACAGTTTACATGCACAAAAAATTGTTACTTGCACAGTGGCCAAAGTCCGGGAGGACAAAATTACAATGAGATATAAGTACGAGCATTTTAATCCACTTCCGTAAGGGTGACGTGTTAGTGGACATATATTAATAAAATACAACATCAATTTCATGACAAACATTTACATTACATGTGCAGGTAATAGTGAAAGCTGCATGTCACAGCAAAATGATTGCTTGCATGTGGGCATGGAGGCACGCTGTATTTCGAAACACGGCAAGAAAAGTGCCACAATATCACAATCCGAAAGCATAATTTACTAGATAGCTAGTGGCAAAAACTAATCCCCATTTGTTTTTGGTTATGATGACCAGCAAGGAAAATGAATATGGTGTTATAGTAACAGCATTTTTGATGGTTTTCAGGAGGAATAAGGGCATTTTCACCCATCTGTTATAGAAAATCATTAAAGAAATTTGATCTGAGACATCCAAAGCCCATTTGGAACTGCCCAACAGCTGTACTTGCAGCGACACATTACCATACACACATGCCAGGGGACGGCACGGCACTGGGGAGGGGTACCCCCTGAGGAATTTCAAAAATTCATGAAAATGGGTTTTAAGCAATTTAAAATGCCAAAAAATTTATTTTTCAAACTATAGGAGTTACACACGTAAAAATTTCGCCCCTTGTATGATTTTCCCTGGCGCTGCCCCTGCCCACAGTGTAGCAATTGGCACACAAGAAAATTAAGTAGAGTCTCTTTCATTAAGAAAAGCATAACATTGCGCAGTGTGCAATGATTTGTACTCAGGGATGCCCAAATTATTAGCGGTGCATTTTGTGATCTGAGTACCTTAGTAATTTGCAATTCTTTATATATCCACAAAGCAAGTGTTATTCAGGCGAGGCGATTCTGATGGTGCTTTATGATAAAATGAACAAAGGTTCGTATTCTCCCATAGCCCACGTGTTGAAATTCTGTCTGTTTACAGAGAGAAAATACAAAATGACAAATTTCTTCCACAATCTGCATATCCTATTAGCATGCACACGTCAAATACTATACTTAGGCAACGGCTCAGATGATACTAAATCTCAAACTTTTTTTGGGCAAGTTGGGGAGATGACTCTATGGATCACGAAATGCCCTTTAATTATGAAAAGTTGTAGTTTTTATATGAGATGAGTATACAAGTACACAAACACTCAGACAAATTTATGTAAGTGTACCTCATCCTGAATCCGACTCCCTGATTTAAGTAGTATCGATTTGATAGCAGATGAAAGGCCTTATTTTTCTCATTGTCATCTTGAAATTTCAGGCTTTCAAAATCCATTTCTTTCTCAAGAGGGTTTGGTGGTAACCATCAATATTAGACACTGTAGTGATAGGGCGTTGCACTATGCATTATCGTGTCTCGCATTCGAACGTAATATTTTTGGTTCAATTTTGCGTCACAGGCAGCACACTAACAGCTAGGTTCATGCTCGTGGCTCCTACAGTAAACACTTATGTGTGGTATTAAGAGTACCATAGGGAATTTTGTTACAAACCAGGGGGTGGGGGGGGGGGGGCACTCCCATCTTGGAAGCCACGCACATGCAAGCTTCAGCTGTTAAGACCCCCTTTTTCAGGCATCGTTTGTCTACCCCAAAGGATCTCCAGTTTTTTTTTAAAGTTCACCCCAGAAAAAGACCCCATTATTTGTGAACATTCGTACACTGTCACCCAAAGAAACCTATTTTGGCAAGAAAATTTTGAAAATTTTTTTTACAACCCAAAAACCTTTATTTTTTAGAAAATTTTCTGCAAAAAATCTCACCAAAGACCCATTTTTTCGAAATTTTCCAATTTGTTCACTCTGAAATCCTTCTACCGATTTTGGGGCAAGTTTGGCTCTCTCCCAAAGACCCCCTATTTTTTCAGTCTCTGTCAACGAATGTTCCAGGTTTTGGAAGCGCGAGCCTTGCACCCATATCCATTTCATAGTGAGTGCCCCCCCCCCCCCCTTAAAAAAGCCCCCCCCCCCGGGTTACAAGTATAATTTTTGTACTTATGGAAGGAAAAATTAAGCTTAGCTCTTTCACACAGTGATTTGTATGGGGACAAGCATAATGTATTGTAAATGCAAAAAAAAGTGTGATTTGTTAGAACATGGAGGGCTCCGTCCCCACTGAATTTCCAGACATGAAGGATGAAAACATAAATAGATGGGAATTAAGAGAAATGTTTTTTTAATAATTTGAGTTTGTAGGTTACTAGGATTATGCATCTCCCAGCCCACAAAAATGGTTTGAATTTGCAAAAAGTTAATAATCTGGATTAAATTAATTAAAAAAAAATCAAGTAAACTGTAGTTCATGTCTGTTGTGATTGTATTTGAGTAGTGATTTTCGGAAAAAATAGGGTTTACATGTGTAAATATGACTTAGTGGACATTTTTTTCAATTTTATGAAAGCAACTCTTTTTTATTTAGATAGTGTTTTTGCCTTCGAGTCAGTGCGACTTCCAGTGTGTAATGCAATAGTCGCAGCATTAAATCGAAAGCATTGTTCCAAAGCGCTAGCGTATGCACACGCGTGTATAAAGGCAGCGGCATATATCAAGCAAAACATTTGTCAGAACGCTGTGACGTCCACTGAATCGAGGGAAGCTATTTAATGGAGTGTTAGCATCCTTTGTTATGATTATTTATGGACTATTGAACCGTATGACGAGAGTTTTGACCCAACTGCACTTTCAAAAGTGCACCAAGCACGCAATGCAGGTAAGATGATGCTCTATAGTGTGTTGTAAAAACTTTATTATGGGACGTATAAGTTTTTTGAAAAAAGAATGCACTTTGGTGAGTAAAAAATTCCCATGCAATGGAGTAATAAAAATTGCTCCACTGGCAAGTTAAAACAAAAATGCATACCATGGTGAGTAAAAAAAAATGCCCACTCTCGGCACTCTGATGAATACAAAAAAATGCCCACAACAAGCACTGGTTGAGTAAAAATGCCCCACTGAGAGTTAAAAAAAATAAGAGGTTTTTTCTTTTTTTAAAATTAAAAAATTACATGCCCCCACGGTGAGTACAACAAAGCCCAATGGTATTAAAACTGCTTTGGTAGGATAGGTTGGGTAGGCTATAGATACTGTGTTGTCATCTCACGTTTGAAGGTGACGTCATAATGCGTCTCTGCGTCCAACTCAGGCATCTCGATCGTGCCGCCTTATTCGCACGGGTTATTCATGTTATGATTTCCAAGGCTATTATGTGCGTGATTGGGCCGTGCAACATAAAAGGACAGTGACGTCACCGTCAACTTAAGATCACACAAAACTATCGGCGAGACTATGCTGGGGACTGGAAGGCTATGATGGCTATGCCATGGCACACACACACAAATTCGGTAGTATTTTTCTCCATATCATTCATTATGAATTTTACCCTACCCAGGCCTAACTAGGCTATGTCCAATGGGCATCCAGTCCACACACTATGCTTTATTACAAAAAAGTCTAGACCGCCTCCACTAGGACGATATGGGGGCTAGTACTCCATAAACACCCAAAAATCAAAGAGTTTTTTATCTTATCAAACACTGAAATGAGTAAAAAAATGCCCCACTGTGATAAAAAAAAAATTGCCCCACTGCTGGTAAAAGGATTGCTTTTGGTTGGCTAGCTTGGGCCAGGACTAGGCTAGGCCTATGGCTGGGACTGGGGGAGGCTCTATATCACGGTACACCCACACAACATATTTCTTCGGCAGTATTTCCCATAGCATTCATTACTGATTATAGTCCTACCCACGAGCCGAACAGGCCTACCAAAGGAATTTCAAGCATATGATGTTTTTTGGACAAAAGGAGCAAAAACTTTCATGGTATAACATCATTTTAAAGCTGGTTCCCAGCATGTCCAATTGCCGCTTATTCACAATGAAAATTTTTGACTTTATCCGGGTTTCATGGGAGGAGCAGGTCACCAATGGGCAATCCAGTCACCACAAATTCTGCTTTATTATCAAAACATTGATGCTATGAGGGGAAACGGTGCCAAATAACTACCCGAGGTGACTGGAGACTGAGCATACTAAATAGTAGGCTCACAGTCTCCAGTCACCGGGAGAGTTTTTGCAAATTTCACGAATATAGAGCAATCAATTGTTTAAGTTATAACATATAAAAATCATTTTCATGAAAAACCTTGCCAAGTCCTTATCGAAATCAGCTGCCACAGCAACTCAAGCTAGTCAAGATACCAATGTAGGGAAAAAATTACCTAAAAAATAACTTATTTCTCCGCCGATGGGAGAAATAGTAGCTTTTATGGAAACTTTTCTTCCCTCCTGTGAAATTTTGGGGAATTAGTCTCAACTATATTTTAGTCAGGAGTTATATATACCAATCAAATGACAGAACATTTTTATTGGTATTAAATCTAATACAGAATTTATTCTTTAGCCTCAATAGGACAGGTATAGGGGGTTAACTATCCTTCCATCGACACCCAAACTCAGTTGTTTTGTTTTAATCACAGTACGTGTAAAAAAAAATTCCCCATTGTTGAGTAAAAAAAAATGCCACACTGGTGGTAAAAAAAAAATTCCCCACTGGTGAGTTAAAAAAAAATGCTCCCCCCATGGTAAAAAAAAGGCTAGTTGGTAGGCTAGGCTATGGCTAGGCTATGGCTAGGCTAGGCTATGCTGGAACTGGGGAGGCGGATCATGGTACACACACATACAATTTCTTTTGAGTTCTGGAGTATTTTCCCATAGCATTTAATTACTGATTTATACCCTACCTAGAAAGGCCTAACTAGGCTATAATATTATAGGATACATCAATGGGCATCCAGTCACATTCATCTCATCTTGGGGGCCACAGCCACAGACGCAGGCATCCATACATGCTGTGGGAGGCTAGAGTGGTCGACAGAGATTGTTCCGCCGGAAAACCCATAACAGCCGCTTGAAACTGGCATTCCCCAATCTGACAATTTCTCAGGCTAAAAACTGTTCCAACTTTTAATTGACGAGGAATAAACGACAAATGTAAATGTTTCTTCTTTGAGTTGGGTCTGGCCATCGACTTGCTGAGTTGAATATTTCTGCCCCTCTACGACGATGTGGTACCACCAGATTGATGGATTGCGATTATCTTGCACCATTTGTTTAAATAGCACCAATCTGGGGTTGATTCCCTCCTATGATTAATGATTCACAGGCCAGATTGATCAGAGACTTCAGGCCTGACACTATCCTCCAAATTGTAGTTTCCAGAAACAAATACGCTCGGCCCTTCTTTGCACTCGAGCCGAATATATGTTCTTTTGGGTGTATGGATCACAACCCCCACGGCATATTCTAATATGGGACGAACCAGGCCAAATAAGCAGTTGCTGTGTCTGTAATGTGCTTTCTGAGCTTTCTTGAAACATCGCAATGAATTATTGTTTGCTTTTTTAACCATGCTGTCAATATGGTAATCCCATGTGAGATATGAGAAATATAAACACCAAGGGGTAGTGATGGTGTGGCACTGTTCGAAAATGTGACCGGACATAATATAGGGTGTTGGATAATATTCTTTGAAACCCATGTGCATGATGAAACACTTTTTTAGGATTGAACGACATTTGCCAAGTTCAGCCATTTGTAAGTTGTATAATATCCATTTGGAGAGTTACAATCAGCAGTGGTGTATTTGCGATAAACTATACAATATCTGCAAAAAGTCTGATTTCAGATGAAAGATTCATGGTGAATGTCGTTATATAAAATTAAAATATTCCCACAATATATAACAGAAAAAATAGAAATATATAACAGGAATTAAACAGCAATATATAACAGATAACTAGCATGACAGCCTAGCCTCACTTAGTCCGAGGTGCTCTGACTGACACTCCAATTGGGTGGTAGTGTACCCGGGCTTCGCCGGGCACGACGTGTCGAGTAAGCCTCACTAGGCAAAATAGGAAAGGGAAAAGGCAAGGGCTATCCTTCCATCGACACCTTATTTAAACTCAAGAGATGAGAGTGTCAGTTTTACCGCGACATCCTCAATTTCCCCGGCCAATTTAGTTACCAACCCAACGGCGGCGGACCGCCAAGCCCTACCGATGCTGATCGACACATTCAAAATTCATAATTTGCGTTTTTAACTTGCCACTTCAGGCGGATATCGAGTAACAAAGAATTGCGGCTGGGGGGGGGGAGTTAGGTGATGCTGCCATTCATACAGAACGAGGGTTACACTACACAGGAAAACTTGCACTGAGCTCTTCATTGCTCGGGTCTTTTAAAAAAAGAGGTACTTAAAGTGGATGCATTCATGACCATTGTGTAAATTCACACGAAAGCATAAAAGATGCGTCCTTATTCAGAAGCATATTTTCGATACCAATTTGTTTTCACTTGTACTGTACTATGATCAATTATTGATCGATAATACGTTTGTTGGAGCTGTTTTAAATACATAGTGGAGGAAGTATATTCTGTATCTATTTGAGATTATCTATTATAAGGATTAGCGCGTATTGGTGATTCACTCCTGAGTAGTTAAGTACACAAAGCGCCTATGCTTGCGTGTGTCATCAGGGAACAACAAGCAATGGGAATTGACTGTGGATGTCTGCCGATTCCAGTAATCAGATTTTCACGTTAATTCATCACACTCCGTTGGAGCTTCCGGCGGTTGGGGATATTAAAATTCTTCGACAGCTAAGGACATAACAACTGCCCCATAAGCAGGCACACAGCAACCAGGTACGCCATGTCCGATCACGTGCCAGAGGCATACCAGATAGCGTATCAAATAAGTTTGCACGCTATCGGCCAATGGCAGCGCTCTGTGTCTGTCACCAATTGCCTGAGTCACTGTCAGTGGCCGGTGTCATGCCAACGCACTGTAAAAGTCGCGCACGCGCAGACTACATTTCCGTTTTCGGGCATCCAAACAGACGTGTCAAATGACGCTTGGAATACTACATTACGCGCTCATGCCTGATTTGACGGTAGGTGTGAACTGGAAGCAGAAGGTTGACCCTGACCGAACTTCCGGTTCTAACAAAGGTCACATGCATGAATGTATCAGGAGACGACGGAAAATGATACATGTAGATTTTTGAATGCTGTTTATGCAACCAATTCAAGTTTTATAACAGGTAATAATAAAAGGGGATATTGACGTGAGGGTTAAATCCGTGGAGTTGCAAGTTGTGGAGACAGGCGGCAATTGCCAAGCAACCTGTATGACGACCTGGCCTGAGCCTGAGGCTTGCGCTTTGTTCAGTCAATGTGACGTGATATTTGGAATGAGCATGACTACAAACGTTCAAAATATGAATAGAAGTAAAGGGCCGTCCACTCCTAGTAATTCTGAGTACAGTAATAATTGTTTGAACTTATTCGAACAATCTGCTGCATGTTTGCGTGAAAGGTCGCACTTCTGTAGACAGCGTGCGTAAACACATAAAAATAGACACGTGATACCGGTGAAACAGGTCGGCACACGCCGTCGGCGGTACTGCTTACGCATTAAAGTTCAACATGAATTGTTCAACAGGTACGGCGACGAGATAGCGGAGCGGGCATGACGTCACATCGCGGTGTGAAACAAAGGGAGCCCGGGAAATACCCGAATCGCGGTGAAAACAAACTGCGCAAATTGCGAGGAAAAGAATTAGAGAATTAAAAGATAGGATTTGTTGTTTTGCCTATCTAATCTCTTGTCATATTGTATGGGCAGTCCAAGAGTTTGAGTAGTGGATGCCGGCCCAGCAGCTGTATCCACTACGATATAAAAAATATTGGAATGCCCATCCAATATTGACACGATATTTTGAGATAGCAAAACAACAAATCCTATTTTATCAGTTTATTCTCATTTATTTAGTTTGATGTTTTAATCAAGGAAAATATTTTTATTTCAATCAGTATTAGTTAAAAGGGCAAAAATATTCCCACGCGTGTTCAAAAATGAACCAACCCGAACTACCTGCGTGCACTGGTAACCTCATACACGCGCGCCTAAACACTTGCGCGACGACGCACTATCTAATTTCGTCTCATATAAGATAGGCAACAACCAATTATATGCGTGTGCTTACTAAACACGCAACTGATAAGAATTTTAGTATTATAAAACGCAATCACAGTGGTCATAGGTTGGTGGCAGAATACTACATTCACATTCAGGGATGAATGTAGTATTCTGCCAACACTTAAAATTTGGCACCTTTACCATGCGGTTTATTCCGTTAAAATTACGAATCGTAGCCTGTGGCAGAATACTAAATTCTTCCTAAATGGGACACAAATGGCCGTAAAGTTCACACTGCACATCGTATAACACTTGCGGTGCGCGTGAATCGAATGATTGCACAGGTTGCCATGCGTGCCCATTTTGTTGAACTCACGGTGTCTGCTCCCGGCTATAGTCTCCTGGCCAAGTTCAGATTCAGTACAAACGTTTCGAACTCATGAACTAAGTCAAGCATTTCAAGGGACTGGACCGTCCTCATGGTTATTGTATAATGACGTCCAATTTCAGTCAACTCGGCCCAACAAACCCTCTTGGCCATCTTAAACTCGGCCCCAAAACCCATTCAGCCCATACAACTCGGCCACACCCCTTACAACTCGGACCAAAAAAAAAATCCTTGACCAACTCGGCCCCAAACCACACTCGGCCGCCACCATACCATGCCAAATGACTATAAAGCTAGGCTAAGGCCTTCCTTCTGAGTTGTTTTTGGATTAATACAATTTTGTTTTGTTGATTATGTCTGGAATCAAATCTGAGACGCGTCTTAACATGTTGTGCGTTGACGCGTATGCACAGCGTATAATTGACCTAGTAACAAGCGTCTCAAGAGTAACATTAATACGTTAGCGCGATTGCCAATTCAGCAGGGGTCAATTGTACTTTTATTGCGTGCTACGCAGTGGCGCGCGTCTCAGATTTGATACAGGACATAAATAGTGTTTTCTCTGACACCCATAAATCCTCTTATCGTCTTATTCCCGTGGCGATTTACATTTCTGTCGTGCAAGGAAGGAAATACTAAAAGTGTCCAATTTCCGTGACATCCAAACTCTCCCGGGCACATTTGAACGTCCCCATGACAGGGGCCATGCAGCGACCACTCTCCTGGTCCTCATATATCTGTCGTGCAAAAAAAAAACGTTGAAGAATAAATCCATATTTTTGAAGCTCAATCCCCTGCAACTTAGCCGTGTAGGGGCCATGCAGCGGCAAAGCTTTTAAAAGACAAAATATGGAAGAATTAGTATTGTGCCACCACCCCTAGGGGAAATACGGCAGCCGCAACGGAATAACTAACTGCATGTGGAAAGGACACTGTGTGGCAGAATACGGAATTCATACACAAAAGATTTCCCACGGTTGCCGCAACAAAAATTAATGCGTATACACACCCGTAGCAACGCGCCTGTGTACAACCATAGAAACTCGCCTCTGGTCGCAGCACGCGTCTACATGCTAGCTGTTATAACCTATACAGAACTACTACGGTTGAAAATTGCACAACGTGGGCGTCAGTAGGGATTTATATGTTTTTAATCATTTTTCCTTGGTAACATTACGATTGTGAGAAAAGCTCTCCGTTAGGAAGTTTCCACTATGTAGAACTATATTACATGTACAGGTGAAAAATTTGGCGAAGGTTGACGAATCAAACTAAAGGTGTGATCGAGGGACAAACATATACATACATGGGGATTTCTTGAATTCTAGTAAGATGTGTGAAGTCTTTTCCAAAGGTCGAAGGGATTGTGTTACACTACATGGCGATTTTCGGTTTTTTGCCTTTTAAAAATACAAAGAAGACTCAAAGTCAGAACACTGTGTAGTTATTTCAAGAAATGAAGTACATCTTTTTAAAAAAGACTGTCTACTTCACGGAGACTTTCACTCTTTTTACATTTAGAGTGGCCTAATTTTAATTCTCTTACACTCGTCCGTCGGTATTAGACAGATCCCTACTCATGCAGTTATTTCATGTTATAGCCCCTCAGAATGAAGTCTATCTTCCCTTTCAAAGCAAATAATGGAACAGTCCAACCACAAATATCGGGTGAGCCTTACCAATAATACCCGTTCTTATTTCATCGAAGCCCCGCGGGTGTACACAGGAATTAATTTGTAATCGATTGTGTTTGTTCTGGGCTTGCTGTTCGTATTTAGTCTGGGATATACTATCGTTGTAGTCAAGATCATGACTTCGAATTCTAACCCAAGATGCCGAATAGGG
>JAMKCH010048391.1:0-10381 GCA_023653785.1 Ophioderma brevispina
CAAAAAGTACGATCACTGCACATCGCGAGACACTATGCTTTCAGCGGGTATCGAATGATTTGTTTTTAAGCGCATTGTTGCTAAGCACATTTTTGCCAAATGCCCGGATGTCCTCTTCCGGCTATTGGGGTTCAAAGTCAAAGGAAATTAGTGTAGTCTTCACAGTGTATAGAAGCGCGTCTTTAATTTGATTTATCCCTTAGCGTAATTTGTTTATAAAGTGACAGGAGGATATTTTTGAAGGATACGAATTTCTTTCAAATTGCACTGGATCGGTTGTAGACCATCTATGGAGAACGTTTCGAAAGTTTATTGGACAAACAAGTACAAAAAAAAACCGCAACCTTGTTTTGAGCTTGCCTGTTGTCGTAATCGTCCCTATGGAAAATCATGTTTTGAATTTCTCTCGTGCTCGACAGAAAATACTAAATCATCATCTTATTACATAAAGACGGCTTATTCGGCTTATTCACTTCCGGTGTGATGTAATACATTGGTAAGCATTCCAAATATGCAAAATATCAAGGTTTGAAGAAAATTGGCTTCTTTCTGGATATGTCACCATGTCTCTTTTAAGCTTGCCGTATTTTATTGATAGCTAATAGTAAAAGAAAATTAAATAAAATAATGGTGTGACCTCAAAATAATTACAACAGAAACGATTTTGGTGTTGTTATACTTAGAAATGATGAGAGAATAACATATTAAAAGTCTAGAAGTATAAGCGAAGAACATGTATTTGCAGGGGGAGGAGGTTTGTACAGAGGAAATATACTGTATAAAGCAGGTATAATTCTATTGAAATCTATATCAACATTTTGGCCATGTCCTAAGGATTAAAAAAGGTATAGTTTGCCCTATATGTGGGTTATAGTTTAATATAGGGCAATAACGTTTCAAGGTCATCCTGGTGTAACATTTTCAGAATGCTCCAATTCTTTTCAAAATCATCCCAAATTCTTCATATAGTCCCAAAGGACCAAGGAATATAATACCTGCCCTCATTTCACCATTTGGTCATGTAATTAGAGGTCAAAATGTAACAATGTTCTACATATCCTATCTAATTTACATACTAACATGTCAAATGCAGTGAAAAATTGTTCATTTTCTGTTATGACCATACAAACAATTTGAGACTAGTTTCGTCAAAATCGGAGCACTCTGAATGGATTACCCCAGGATGATCTTGAACCGTTATGAGCCTATAATCCTGTAAATAATGACCGTAGATATGTCAAACTATACCTTTTTAAATCCTCATTAGGTTTCAAAACAATTAGACTTCTTTTACTTTGGCCGCTGTACAAAATGTGCCCCCTATTTTTTACATGTTCCCCATTGGTGATTTTTCTAGACTTTTGACACGTTATTCTGTGACAATTTAGAAGTATGATAACACAAAAATTGTTTCTGTTGCAATTTTAGGCCAAAAACAATTTTCTTGTACTATAAGGGGACAAAGAAAGTGCTTCTTAGCAATAACTTTAAAAAAATATCGCAAACAGACGTATTTCTTATCACCCGTAAATTCTTGATTGGTAGATAAATTTTAAAGAATGTTCTTCTTAGCAATAACGTTTTTGAATATTGACCTGACACATTATTCTATGACAATTTAGAAGTATGATAACACACAAATTGTTTCTGTTGCAATTTTAGGCCAAAAACAATTTTCTTGTACTGAAAGGGCACAAAGAAAGTGTTTCTTAACAATAACTTTAAAAATATCGCGAACAGATGTGTTTCTTACCAATAACTTTTTGGTGACAGAAAGTTCTCCTTACCTATATTTTTTAATACTGAAGAACGTATTAGCCATCCTGATTGCGTTCTTTCATATTGCATTCTTTCTTGCCAGGGTCGTGGAAAAAGTGAGCAAAACATTGGAAACTATGTATGTCGCTAGTAGGCTGATCCCTACAAGCCCACGCTCTGCGTTTAGTAGTGTCTGTATCTCAATTTCCATAAAATATTTTTATATTGCATTATGCCTTTTTGATCTTGCGATGAAAATACATGTGATTGCGATATACCGTGGCTTGAATAACATGTCGAGTATATTTCTTTCCAAACTTGCAAAAGGAAGCCGAAGCGAGTAGACGCCGGCGGAACTCGCTTTAAACTCAGACATTTGGGTGATTTGCAGTTCTTTTGTCTCTAGTATCGGCTGATTATATTGATAGTCAAGAGCGAGGTACAGATGGGAGATATTGGGTTCCGCTTTATGATACTACACATAGGGCCTTTCATCTTGTTTAGGGAGCTCTCGAAAGATTAAAGCATATGTTATGTTGATTGGCCTCTGGTTTCTGTGGCTTCTGGTTAGGTGATTCGTCAACAGGTGAGAACCAGGATCAATTTGCAAGGTAGGTGTAGGAAAGTACCATATTACAAGACGTGGCGTCCGGTTTTTGATAATTGCAAATTTTGCATCTTATTTCCTTAAGCTTGCCCAATTTTAACTGAATGTGGTCCTCACACAAAACAATACACTGAAGGGGTCCCATTGGTTCTGATGAGCATGTAAAGGTGTCAAATTACGCCGCAAACCCTCATTTATTTTTTACTTTTCGTCAACCCAAAATCCCCGAAGTAAATAAAAACAAACAATTTACGCCACTGCCCCACGGCCATTATTTCATGCGGTAATTAGAAAACATGAAACAAAAAAACTTCTTCGGATATCAAATATTAAATTTCATTTTAATATCCCTATATCAAAATTTTCATGGGGTAAAGCTCGTGACGCGGCTGTCGATGGGCCGCGTCACAACCGTTATTGGCACATTTGGGTGACTAGACCCTTTGCCACGATCCCCATACTGCGTCTGGGTATTGTGCCATTTCATCCGGGACCTTGTCCAGGGCATGTTTCCAACAACAATGTTGTTCGTTGCGTGCCGAACCGTGCCTTACTCCCCCCCAACACCCCAAAACCCCCAAAAAAACCACCCAAAAACCTACACAGTCCTTTTCATGTGCCGTTACTTAAAACATGTGGAAGACTAATCAAGGAAAAACAACCCTCGAGGCACTGGTGTTAAAATTCCAAGACAAAAAAGTGATATTTTCGATCGTAAAGTGCCCTATTTGTCACCTGCCGGACGATACAGAACATAGTGCAACGTCACAGATAGGTAAGTTTTCTGGTATTATCTTTACGTCTATATGTGTTTATAAATTGAAGGCTGGTACAGTCCGGATAGAAATGGCATTCTATGGGGTTGTGAAAAATCGTCTCTTGAAGCAGGCCCGCATGGCTGCCAGTGAGGTGTTCCGGGTGTTGCCAAACCGGGTTAACACTTAAGTGCATAGGGGGGGGGCGGTTCATAGTACCCAAAGATTTGTTTTTCGGCGTTAGCACTCGCGAAAATATTTCGAACTCTAAGCTTTGTAATTGTGCAACTTATCGATGCGCTTCTTCCATAAAAACATTTACTCAAAATTTTAGATGTTAATGAGTAATTAGTTGGGCCCTAGGGAACCCCCCCTTAGGCACCAACGGGGTGTGATTTAAAAAAAAATAGCAAAACCCTGATTGCCAGGAAAATATTTTTTCTTATGTCTGTTCATATGCATGAAACAAAATTAATTAATTACATAATCAGAAAAAATAATTAACCCTTATGTGCTGAAAAGAAGCGATTCATCATTCGAGGACTTCGCGCCATGCTTTAAAAAACCATGCAATCCGAATGCCCCAACAAAAAATACAAGAATGTACAAAAATGTAATGTTTGTGTTACATATATGTAAATGGGTCCTTCTAGAGTAGATATAAACATCAAGATTGCAATGTGTATGCTGTGAGCGGCCGCGGAAACTTGGTAATTTTTGAGCGATTTTGACGCATATCGAAAACAATGATTTGACCATAATGCAGGACGGATAAACCGGAACTCTTTATATTGCACCTTTGGCCGTTATGGCCCCCTCAAAGGTGGTATGAGTTTCATTTGAAAAATTTCCATCGGGGAAAAGTGGTTTCCTTAGGGGGTTCCTGGAACCCCCCCACCCCTTAGGACACCAACGGAGTGAAAAACACCTTAGGCACTAAGTGTTAAGAGATATGGTCACGGAAGCCATAGTCGGGCTTCCTTTGAAACAAAGGGAATAAAAGTTTGAAACTACTGTTGCGTTAAGAGTCGACTGAATCGAGTTCCCTACTCTTTACTGTTGTAGTAGGTGAACTATGAGTCGTGCGGACCAGTCTGCCCAACCGGATTGGGTACACAGGGGATTGGACTAAGTGGAAATTGGACGAAACGAGAATTGACTAATTGGAATTTAACTAGCTGAAATAATTGGAATTGAACCAAGCGGGCAAAATGCCTACTGGACGAGTACTATGGGGTCACATGGACAGGACGAAGATTAGTGGAAATTGGGAATGTAAAAATGTTACATAATAACTCTCTTAAATTCATTACAAGTAATCTTACCAAATCAGCGAGACAGTTTTACCCGCAATGTGGCAGTGATTTGTAGATTTCTGTGCTCTTCCGCTCAATCGCTCTTCGGGGGTATGGGACCTACTTAGCAAAATGATTTATTAACTTAGGGAACAACTCGGTTTGGTTTTTTATATGGCATTTTTTTATCGATATGACCGTAATATCGGTATGAAAACCGAACAACATGTAATTAAAATAGAAAATAAAGTAAAAGATAATTATAATCATAAATAAATAAAATAAATAAAACTAAAAAAATCAAATAAAAAAATAATGTTACTACCGTGCCGAGACATTCTCGATCTTTTTGCACAACACGTTTGTAATGTTTACAGTTTGCATTAACGCCGAATATGGACCCCCTGTGTAAATGACTCATTGAAGTGTGAAAGTAAGTTAATGTACGGCGTTATATAGTCCGGCCCAGACACGACAAGGGAATTAAGCGTGAAAACTAATGTTGCGTGAAGAGTCAAATGCATCGATTGCGCGCCCTATTGTTCACCATTGTTCCCGGAATGTGAGCCCGGAGGACTATATCGCCTGCCACACGGAACTTAATGAGATGAACAATTTATACACAAAAGAAAGTGAAAAAAACCAATCATTGTGAATACATTTGTGAGGTTTTATTTAAACCAACAGTACAAGGTATGATGACCTATTTCAGACCCCAAAATAATGCGGATTAATACTGAAATCGAGGCTCGATGATTCCATTGCAGTTGATTTTATTCACAAAACCGAAGGCAAGTAAATGAAATACATAATGATTGTGAGTGGGTAAACCATACAACTCTATATAATTAGGAGTTACATCCGTTTCTGCTGAGTGGTTTTGCGGGAAAATGATCGCTTTATTCCAGCTGTGCTGTACACGTTTTAAATTTTTTTGTCAATTTCCTTGCTGCCTAATGATGTCTTTCACAATTTGTGAGGGTGGATTGCCCACAGGCTGTCTACGCTGATGTCACAGGGAAGTTATAGGGCGGCCATTTTGCGGCGAGGATTGCCATAGGTCGCCGTTTAAATTGACGTAAAATGCGCCGTATGGTACCTGAACGCTAGCAGGAGAAGTAATGGTAGCCGCTCTTCGGAAAAACAGCACATTTTAGAATCGCGTTATTTGTTTTCAATTGTATCTAGAAACACAAAAGAAATGGCATTAAAGGTGCCAAACGTCCCAAATCGTAGTTTGTTCCAAACATCGACGTCCACTTTTGTTTTTACATCCGATGAACCAGGGATGCGGAGTTATTAGAAAGTACGCGCAGTGTAGTGTGTCGCGGAGTAATACTGCGCAACGAGGGCAATTGATAAAGGCTAAGCACCAGGAAGTGACCCGGATGAGTAAACAGCCATATTATAGTCTGTTTTCTATGCAGTCTGTGTCTTGCACCTTATGATATCAAAGCAATTAAAGACACCTTTTGGATAGCGGCACCAATTTTCAAAGTTTGGGTTTTTGCAGTAGACGTGTTGTAATCATCTAGTAAACCCGATCTGTGGAACGCTGATGCTTGACATGCGCATTTCCTAAAAGAAAGGCTTATTAATACCGCTGGAAAAGACAAATCTGACGTCCATTCACAGAAATCACGATGGGGCGAAGGCGCCATTATGAAATAGCCCCACCTCACGAAAACGACCTCTAACATGACTTGCCCGAACCAACGGCACAACTAATATAATGGATGAGCATAGACACATATATGGCGCTACTTACGGATGCAAAAATCTTCTTTTTTAGATTTTTTAAAATTTGTCATAATCAATATTGTGCCTAATTGCAATGGGTGAGAAGTTGGTGGAGACAGCTGACTGTTGATATGCTGGGGTTTGAGAAGTCTATATCACCACCGGTGGACGGAAGGTAAGGCACTTAATTGAGAAGGTGATCCGCAGTCTGTGATGGAGAGCCAAACATTGGCAGACGGAGATGGTCGGTGCATATTGCTGTTCTTCTATCGTGTTCAAACACAGAGGTTCTCAAATTGATCCAGCCAGTAATGGGTACAACGTATGGTTGCTTCATTGAATTCAGCAAGATCCAGAATGTACATTGTTGTGGTGCGGTTCCACACCACCGCTAGTGATATATGCGGTGAAGCGGACACGGCGGGATGGGATCCTAGATCCTGTGCGAATCCTGTTCAAAGTGACCCGTTCCTTACGGGTAGATTGCTACCAGGTGGGAGTTTCGGTCATAGGGTGCTAGGGTGAATGGTCTGGTTGGGAAGTTGCTAGCCAGGCGTGGTTCCTGTCGGAAGATGTTGAATGGAGAGTGTAGAGTTTAGCAGCGTGCGAACGAAAGGTCGACGAGGAGCGCGTCTTGTTTGTCGAGCCTGGTGTGATCGTTGACAGTGTTATGCATAGGTGCTTGTTGTCAACAGGCTGGTTCACTAGTTGTGTGAGGTTCTTCGAAGCACTGCAGGGCAATGCCTGAAAGCACGGGTAGAATTCAGAGGAGGGGACGAAGGCAACCAGTAATGATTCTTATGGTCTTGTTGAGTAATGTGTCCAGCTTCTTTGTGTGAGAGCTCTTCTAAAATGCTGGGACGGCATACTCAGCACTGCTGTAGACCAGAGCCAGGTTGGTGGTGCGTAGAGTGGGTGTTCTAGCACCCCATGATAATCCAGCCAGGCGGCACAGGAGGTAGAGATGCTGCCGAAGCTGCCGATCAAGCTTCACTCCCAGATAGGTTGGCGTAGGATTGCATGGCAGAGGCGCTCCATTGAGGTTGATTTGAAGCTGGCGATGAGTCTCTTTGGTGTTAAGATGGAAGGCAGCAGTGGTGGTATTGCTTTCACTCCGTTTGAGTCTCCAGGTCTTGAGATATGCTGCAAGGAGGACCATATGTGAAATACGTGTACTTTCTACTTCAGTCCAGCTTCTGTCCGAGTGACGAAGAGCTAGATCGTCGGCGTAGCCATATTGTCTAGATGTTGTTTGAGGTAAATTGCTGATATACAAGTTGAACAGCATGTGAGCCAGTACTGATCCTTGTGGGACTCTGGTCCTTAGACGACGCAGTCGACTGCTCTGCCCATCAATGGTCTTTAGAACAAAGCTGCGGTTTGCAAGCATGTTACATATGAATTGTACAAAGTGACGATCCGGAATGGTCCGGAGAAGTTTGAGTATCAAGTCCTGGTGCCACACGGTGTCATGTACTGCAGTAAGGTCCACCAAGATGACGCCTGTCTTACGACGCTTTTCAAAGCTCTCCTCTCATATGTGAGTTTTACAATCTGATGGACAGTGCTCCAGCCACGACGAAATCCTGTTTGTTCATCAGGCAGATGGGATACGGCAACTGGCCAGGATCAGCCTCTCAAGGAGTTTGAAGGAAACACACAGTAGTGATATTGGGCGGTAGTTCTTGGGGTTGCAAACAGGCTTGTTTGGGGAGTAAATGCTGGTAGCCCTCATCCTGATCTTCGGGTAATGACTGGTTGGTGGGCCAAGACATCGTTGGCCGCAATGCTTTAAGCACTCCGCTGGCATATTATCAGGCCCCTGGGCTTTTCCACTCTTTAGTTGGCTGATAGCAGAGGTGAGCTCATCTAGTGAGAAGGGTGTTGGAAGTGATCCGTCCACGGCAGGGGATCGACGACGTTTGGTGATCTCTTTTTAACAGAGTGAGTGGATGTCGCTTCTTCCCCGGGTTCAGAGTTCAAGAATTCATTGTAAAGAGCATCACATTCCTCATCCCAGGTTGGGATGTAACTGCGACGACATCCACGTGCAATGGTCTTTTTGCTATCTTAATGAAGAGTTTGCATAGTGCTATGTAAGAATTGTCCAGGTTGGAGGAGGTTGGTGTCAGAAACCACCAATTTCTCAAACTTGTCCCAGTCTGCCTTGCGGAAGTTCCACCTTTTTACTGGTTGTGGTTAGCAAGGCTGTCCTGGGCGATCAGTAATGGTCTATGTTGAGACTTCGGAAAGCGGTCGAGAACAGTACGGTGAACGGAAATGGCATCCATATTTATAAATGCAAGTTCAGAAATTGAGGTTGTGTTCCACCTTCCAGAGTAGAAACTGTCTGGTTGCTTGGGGTCGTACAAGAGTTGTACGCCAGATTTGGTAGCCCAGTCCTCTAGGTGGATCCGTCAGGGTCAGTATTCCTGTAGCCCAGATAATGATATGACTGTTGAAATCACTAGCGTTGATGCAAGGTGCTCCATAAGTAGGTAGAGAATCTGCTTGAAGCCGGGAGTTAGGTGGCTTGTAGCATTGACGACGTAGCCATCTACTATTTGGGTCGTTGCCCATTGCTCATTCCAGGGTGGAGTCTTCAGCAGGTGAGGTGGCAATATGTTTCCATTGAGCTCTCGGTGTGTGCAGCTAGAGTATAGCCGCAAATTTTCAGGATGAATACTTAACGTGTGTCTGTTGGAGGAGAATCGCAGTGACTTTGTGCGCTTGTGTACGATGTTCAATGATGCTGATATTTGCCCAAGTGAGTCCTTCCACATTCAGTTGAATCATAGAGATGCCATCTGACTTGACATTCGATGATGCCTGCCCTGATAAGGGTACGTGTTCGAGACTGACACTAGGTTGTGTCCTCTGAAGAGGAATGATGAGAGTACAGTGAGTAAAAAAGACAACAGGGCTGTTTGCGAAGCCTCAGGTTGTTTATCATTCGCCTGGTGGAAATCAGTTTTACGTACATTTCAATCGGGTAATTATTTGGTACTGTGCCCCGTGAAATTCAATGCGTTTCGCGCACAGAATGATTGAATGTTACGAGCTCGAGATACGTCATCGGACTTAGCGGCAGAGGTGGCTGTATACCAACTGCATTATGGAGCCGTAGTTATGTCGTGTGCTGTCGAGCAGAGGACTTATTCGATCCGCAACTTGTGTTCCAGGACCACATCTATTTTACTCGTCTCATAGCGGCGCTATTCATGATTAGGTTTGCGCTTTATTCCGTTAATGTATTTATTAAAGTATTGTAAAAGAACGATTGTTCGCCGGCTCGGATTGTGTGGCGTGCGTGTATAGGCCCTTGTTTTGTAATCCAAAGGTCATTGGTTCGAATCACTGACCTCTACACATGGATAGCGGGTCTGAGTCGCCGGTTGAAATAACAGGAAGTTTCTTTTCGCCTTAGCAATATGGCGGGAAACAATGCATACACCTGCTGGTGCACATATTCCATACAGATGTTCTATTGTTATACAAAATCCCTTTAACTTTGGCAATAAAGTGAAGCTACATTGTGCAGGTCAAAATGCAACTTCCTGTTGTTTCACTCGGCGACCATTCAAATATGCGGCAGCCCGCTATCCATGTATATACGTCTAGCCCTTTTCCTTTTCATCATTATCAATTGTTCCTCTTTTGTTCAACTGTCCAACGAAAGCGGTCAGAGACCGTTATCTAAACTTATGAATATTCATCACACCGTTATTTTTTCCGAAAGTGGTCTCTGGACACCTCCGGAGAAAAATAATGGTCTGATGAATATTCATAGTTAAACAATAAAGGACAATTGAACAAAGGAAAATTCTAGAAACACCTCGGCCTCAGGTGGTACAAATGAAAGCAATAAACAATAGTGAAAGAACTCAATATAAAAGCTAATTGTGAACACAGATTGCCATCTACCTGTTAGCTTATCTGTCGATTACGATTCAGCCAAAGTAGTGACTCTAAGTTATGCAAATTTCTTCTTCACTATTTTAAAGGGACAATCGAAATATATTGCTCCTTTATTGTTGAAATAAACAAAGATGAAAGAACAGGTGACTCAATACAAAAGCTTATTGTGATTGTCGGATTACCATCTGCTGGTTAGATAATACATGTATATCGACAACGAATAAGCCAAGCTAGTGATTTTTAAAGTCATGGAAATGTTCAAAAAGACAACGTAAAGACGTTGCTTTTACTTTAAACTGGTAACAATT
>JAMKCH010048392.1:0-22948 GCA_023653785.1 Ophioderma brevispina
AATGCCACTTCCGATGGTCTTGATTCGTGATATTTAAGGTTTTGCAAATAGTCATTAATTGTTAATTAATATTAGTCAGCTACTTGGAGGTTTGAAAATTTGGTGATTGAATGGAGAGCAGAAAAAAAACCCTTTAATGCCATATTTCTAAAAAAAGTAAACTGTCGGGATTACGTCCGATGTGAAGCGTCCCATGATAGTGATAGATAGAATATGAGATCCATCCTTAGGGAGAAGTTAAAATGATAATAAGAGTAACAGAGAAGATAGGATAGACAGCAATAAAATATTCACTTAACTATCAATACGCTGCCTAAGATGGAGATTCCAGAGGAAATTTGTTGTCACGTTGTTGAAATTATTTGTAAGTAGTAACATTTGGACTGAATTTGAAAGAAAAACTACGGCAGAGGAAATTCTAATTAGACAACGACCGGCTTGTTGGTGACAAGATCAAGTAAGCAGACCACAACACCCCCAAGCTTTCGTCAAAAAAAAGCGTCCAGATTATATACTCCCCGCTAAAAATCCGAAAGATTAAATTACTGTATTACCAAAAAGGTATGTAGTATGTAGGTGAATTTAATAATACTGCAGGAGCGTTGTTCGAGTAATGGTTTGCTTATTGACCTGGTCAGTAATGCATTGATACGATGCATTGATGTGAAGTTTGAGAGATTTATCAAGCTGGGAGCGATATAAGTTTGTTACAATCTTACAGGTAATCATTTGCAATCCTTCCGGTCATTTTATCGAAAAAAAAAGATGGGAAGGACGCTCTCTTATACCGGGGTTAGTGTATGTCGTCAAAAGACGAAAGTGTGGAGTACCACCCAAGACCAATTTGTAGTATATTTTTTACAATATTCGGCGTAGCATGGCTCTAAAAACTCTATGTTTATGTAAAACTACTCAATTTGCGCCTATTTTTTGGAAAATGCCAATTTTGCCAACTGGCGGAACTCAGGTACGAGGTGCTTCTTTGGTATAATAGAAAGACGAGGACCATTGCTATCCATGGTATCCAAATCTAAATAGCATCGGGTGCTTTACAACAAATTTCTAGGGGGTGGGGGAGCGGCGGCTTTTGTTACCAAAAAAGGTTTGGTAGGTCGAGGGTTGAAAGTTGAGTGATGAATTATGATGGCCCCCCCCCCCAAGATGGTCCATTTTTGTCTAACAGAAATCTGCCTTCTGGGGCATTGTCATGTTGACGAAATAACCATATTTTTAAAACACAAAGGGCCATGATCGATACTGAGGATGCCGGTTGTATGAACAGAGAAAGGGGAATTATGACCAGAGCCCATGCAACTGTACATATATTTGTCAAACAGAAAAACAGCTGCAGTATATGGTTTATTGTGTAGTCTGTTTGTAAATTTAGAGGCAGGACCAAGTTTTTGAAAAATAGGATAAATAACATTAATTCTAAACATTCGGATTACACAAACAAAACACACTGGAATAACCACTTAATCAAACAATACAGGACTCGGGGCATCTTAAAAACACTAGTCAAGGTATTCCAAAAATTGTTTAACTGAATTGCCATTTTAATTTATATAAAATAGCCAAAGGTTAAACTTTGCGTTTATCAAATTCTTGTGGATAAGTTGATAAATCAATTTTAGTAAAGCAGAGGCTGCAATCAGGTCGCAGTCGAGAGCTTGCGCACAAAACGAAAGATTACATTGAAATGGGGACCACTTCCAAAAGAACATTAACACTTTCAGTTTTGTACGTATAAAGCGTCACATGAACTGTACGTGATTACACGTGTAAATTTTAAGTATGCTAAGATTAGTCACGGAAATTTTAGTATTTCACAGCCTGCTGGGTTCAGGACTTCAACAGAGCGGAAAAGTCGAGGGTAGCAGAGCAAGGTGATATTAAAAAAAAACAAAGAAAAAAACGGAGGAAGGTGGGAAAAGGAACGAGAGTACAACGGGAGTTAAACTGCCCCAGGAGGAAAGGACGAAATGCCACTTAACCCTCGTCTAACGAGCCATTTTTTGTAACAAAACTCCCGAAGGGGGGGGGGGGTGGTGGTGGTTCCACCCCCCTGTGATTTTCGTTACTGAACAACCGATTCCTGTAAATTGGATACCAAAGGATAGCTTAGAGTTTCTTCTTTCCATGGTACCAAAATAAGTACTACATCCACATAGACGTCACCTGACGTCATATGTTGAGCAAGTACGAAAATATGAATATAGGGTGGAAAATTGATTTTCGCAATTTTAGCGACTCAAACACCCTATATAGCTCTAAAATGATGTCATTCATTTATATAAAACTAGCTTCCCATACAAGTTAGAGTCAAAAACCGAATGAAATTCTGATTTCTCTAACCTTTTTGGCGAAAAATTGAATTTTAACTGTGTGTGTTATGGAAATGGCCAGTTTTGCTCTGACATGCGAACTTTAGGACGTCACTGTGACCACCCCCAGTAAGGCTAGGACATGTTGGTACTCATTTGGTATCAATGGAAAGAGGAGGACCATAGCTATCTATTGGTACCAAAATCAAGTGGGTGTGATGTTCCTGTGTTGTGGTAGGCCTGTTGGCTTACTTCTCTTCCGGAGGGGGGGGGGTGGTAGGTAAACCCCCCCACCCCTATCGATCACTTGGGATCACCCTGTATCTTACCTATACCATGGTGATGTTTGTTTTTGGGATTAAAATGAGCGGAAGATGTCAATTGACAATTTATAATATTTGGCACCAAAAAAGGGGGGGTTTTTTTAGCAAAACGCCGGGGGAAAAAACCTGAAGGGGGGTGGTAACCACCCCCCCCCCCTTCGGTCGACGAGGGTTAAGCAAACACGGTGATAAACGATGCGTAAATTAGCCTTATGCCTTGTGAAAATTTGCACATTTCGGCTTGAAAAATGGCTATTTTTATGAAATTCTTTCTGGAAGGGATTTAATAAAACGAGTCGTTTGATTCAAAAAAAAAAAACGTTTGTTAGCTTAAGATTGCGCTTTACACCCTGAGTTCTGAATACGACGCCTGAGAGACTATACTCAACTCGGTTGAAATGAAAATAAACAGTGTAGCTAAGGGAACCACTTTATAAAAATTAGATATAAATTCGTCATGGTGATGGTTGTTATGATTTGGTTTCTTCCGGAAGAAGAAACTGAAGAAATAAATGTATTATGAACAACAATATAAATTACACCGTTTATTCTTTCTGCTTGCTCTTCAAATCATCAAGGCTACTTTATTACTTTACAGACAATGTTTTTTTTTAAAATTAAAAAATTTATTAGTATATCGGGCAGGTATATATAGAAATTTGTTTTGTCTTGCAATCAAGTTATACAGATGATAATTATAACCCATTAGCCAAATCTTCCATGTGCACATTTATACTATCACAGTTATAATTGTAGATGCCAAACAATTTGAAAAAAAGCTTTTTTTTTAAAATCTATATGGCCAATTGAATTTTAAACACAAATCATTAAGAGTAGAAACCATATTGTTCTTTTGTTTATGTGGTGGTAATACATATCTAACTTTCATGGTTAGTGGGAAGAACCTGGGTTAGGGGTGACTATTACATTGTTTATAAACGAAATTGAAGATGTTCAAGTCTTGAACAATTAGATCATATAGATATATATATATATATATATAGATATATAGATAGTAGAGAGAGAGAGATAGATATAGATACAGAGAATGAGAGATAGATAGTGATATATATATAATATCGATATACAGTCAAATTCACGTAAAAGTTTTTGGAACAGTGGCATAATTAGTGAAAAATACAACGTATATATATATATATATATATGTAGAGATAATTATATATATAGATATATATATATATAGATATATATATTAGATATATATAGATAATCTATATATATTATAGATCTATATATATAATTTGAATCGCATTTTGTCATCCAGATTTTACTGCATCATTTCATAGCAGGCCTCGTTCTGCCGGATAGAAAACTGTTGTTTTTCTATTCAGAACCGAGTCTGGGTGGGCCCCCAGGCACTGATGAAGAGCCATCATCTGGATGTTTCTACTGATCTTATTTGTTATGTTCCTAGGGGTGGGGCGGCTTTTGTGACAAAACACAGGTTTTGGTAGTCGAGGTGAAAGTTGAGAGTGAATTAAATTTATGAATGTAGCCGCCCCCCCCCCCCAAGATGTTTCAATTAATTGTCTAACAGAAATCATGCCTTCTGGGGCATTTGTCATGTTACGTAAATAACGCATATTTGTTATAAAACAAAAAAGAGGGTCCAATGATCGCTCCTGAGGGATGCCCCCGGTGTAATAGTAACAAGAAAGGGGAATTATATGTGAACCAGAGCCCATGAACTGGTACATATTTGTCAAACGAAAACAGCTGCAGTCATACTGGTTTATCTTTGAGTCTGTGTAAATTTTAAGAGGCAGACGCAAGTTTGTTGAACATAGTGATTAATAACATTAATAATACATTCGATTACAAAACAAACACACCTGGAATTAACACTTATCAACAATACAGGACTCGGGGCATCTTAAACACTAAGTAGTCAGGTATTCCAAAACTTGTTTAACTGAATGCCATTTTTACTTTATATAAAATAGCAAAGTTTAAACTTTCGGTTTAATCAAATTCTTGGATAATTTGAATAAATAAAATCAATAGTTTTAGTAACGCAGGGAGGCTTCAATCATGGTCGCAGTCGATAGCTTGCGCACAAAACGAACCGATTACATGAATGGTGGACCATCCAAAAAGAACATTGTAACACACTTTCAGTTCAGTTGCGTATAAAGGCGTCACATGACTGTACGTGAGTACACGTGTAAATTTACGTATGCTAGATTAAGCACGGGATTTTAGTATCACAGCCTGCTGGTTCAGGACTTCAACATAGCGGAAAAGTCGAGGGTAGCAGAGCAAGGGATAAAACAAAAACAAAGAAAAACATGGAGGAATTTGGAAAAAGAGAGTAAAAACGGGAGTTAAACCACTGCACCATTTTGCTAGGACGGTAGGGAGAACTAAGAGGGGAAAGGAAAAGGGAAGGAAATAGAGGATGGTGACGGTAGACAGGTGAATAGAAACTTTACGAAGGGAGGTCGGGTGAAAGTAAAGCGGAATGTATATAGCGCTTGAGTCTGAGGAGCTCGCTGGGGGACTGAGGGAGCTTGAAAGGAGAGGTTGAGTAGACAGAGGAGGCTGAAAGAGGAGCTGGAGGAGGAAGAGAGGGGGTTTGTTTGGCGAGTAACGGTGCGACAGTGGGAGTTGGGGGGGGGTAAAGAAACGTGTACTCAAGGTGTGTGAATTTAGGGGAGGGTGGGGAAGAGAAGAATGCTAGGCATGGTGTAGGAGGAAGAGAAATACTACAGGTAAGAGGTGCGGGGGATAAGGGAAGGTAGGAAGTCTTGAGGGGGGTGTGCAGTGGTGGGAAATAAGGTGGGGGGAAGCCGAGAGGTAAAGGTGAGAGGGGATAACGGTCGCGGGAAGAAGGTGTGTTGGTAGCATCATAGCAAGGATTGGGGAGAATATGGAGGGAGGAGGGACTAGGGTTGGGAGGGGGGTTAAGGGAATGAGAGGGGCGGAGTAAGGGAAGGAAGGGGGAGATCAGGGGAGAGCAAGAAAGAGGACAATTGTGTGGGACGGGGGGAGAAAGGGAAGCGGGAGGGTACAGTAGCTAACTACGTGAGTGAAGAGGGGATGGGTGGGAGAGGGATAAAGGAGTGAAAGAGGGGTAGAAGGGAAAGAAGGGATGGGAAAAGCTGGACGCCTATGGGAAAAGGAAGGAAGAAGTGATGGGGGGGGAGGAGGTTAGTGACAATGAAGGGGGGTAGGGGGTTTGGAGGAAGCGGGTGTACCTTGGGAATAGGGTCAAAAAAGGATTGGAGCCGGACCAAGGGGGGGGCTGATGGTTGGTGGGAAGTTGAGAGGATTTTGATTGGTTGGAGAAAAGGGTACGAAGTAGAGGGTCATTAAAGGACGGAGATAAAGGGACGAGGGAGGAGGGGCTGAGGGTATGCAAATAAAAGTCTCGTCGTTCCTGCTTTTTTTCCCCCTGTTCCGCCTTGCGCCTTCCTTCTCCTCCTGCTCTCGTGCCTCGTTCGTTTGGGCCTTTTATGCTTGCGTGAAGCCTCTATAGTGTTTATCACCCTCTGTCTGACACCAGTATGATGTAATCGCCTATAGTGCAACATTTTCAGACCATATCTCAACACTTTTGGAGTATGTTGAAAGAAAAAAAGGTCGCATTAGCCACTTAAGTGTATAATGGGGTGTCCATGTGGAGCCCACATTTTTGTTTTTTGCTGCCATTTTTTTTTTTAACTTTAATTATTGTTTTGCAGCCCAAACGGAGTATGGATCGGGCCCCGCGTTTTTCTGTAGTTGCCTATCATTTGCGCATATTTTTGGTAAAAAAAATCAAATCACCATTGCGTTATCTATGATAATTAGCATAAATAAGCATTTGGTGGTGCTATTCAAAATTTTTTTTGCCCTTAATCGAACTGGAGTAACTTTTTTAAAGTTTTAATTCAGCAAATTTAAATGTAATTTATGTCTCTTTATGAGTCGAATTTTAATGGAAAAAGTTCTTTGGGAAACAGTTTTCATTTTTTTGGTCGGGAGAATTTTATGCGTGTCATAAACCTAATTTTTTTGAGCGCCATTTTGAATAGGTACCACCCTTTTTCATTTTTTTCCTGTTTATGTGGCATGTTATGTAACCCCATCAATGACCAGGTTTTTGGTTACCAATTTCAATGGCAAAGTGGTTTCAAGAGGGGGAGCCGCATCCGCCCCTCCCCCACACACACACAGACCTTTTCACTTAAGGTCCATGGCCCATCGCTAATAGCCTCGTCCCCAGAGCCCCAGATTTACCATAAGTGGGTTAACATTTGGTATCAGGAGAAAGCTTACTATGTTTTCTCATTTTACCCTGGTGAATCTTAGGCAAAGGATTTTTTGTTTGGAACTTTAGTGAGCGAAAATTTGCCCCAATTTGGTCGACCAATATTAATTTTACACAGTAATATATGGGGCTTACAAAATCACGTTTTTAGGCGGTCTCGCCATGCAAAACGGATTGGACTATCGGGCGCGAAACTTTACATAGGGTTTTGGGTGAAGGCCAATCTTTCAAGACGAAAACTTCATAACTTAAATCGTGCCTCCCTTTGAAGTTAATGATGACTAACCGTTATTTGAAACCTGTTTGTGAATTGGATTACCTTTCACGTAGTGATACTACCAACCTTGGAGGTCTTCTTTAATGTATTCAAAGGGGGGGGGGAGGAGCGTCAAATTTTGCGCGTGAAACCGGATGTTTGCTGGTTACCACTTAGTGATTATCAGCTTTTATAGGTACCCCACAACGATATTGTGGGCATATGGGCAATGAATTCAAATTATTTGAACTTAGTGGGGCAATAGAAAGTAATCTGGTATCATTTCTTACATATTTTCTGGGTTATGTTAAAAAATCAGGGATTATCAGGGAAAATCCACTAAAATTCACCTGAAAATTGCTTGGGTCCAAATTTCCGTTAAACGGTAAAATTGTTACAGATACGAACTAGTTACTACCCTATCAGGAATGTTTGTTAATTAAACCATTATGGGTCAAGCAAATTTTCGCCTATAACGTTCACCATCATAATGCTTCGATAGTTTGGTAGTATGGGGTCTTATTGCGTACGACCATCAAGCAAATGGGCGGAGTAGCCAGGATTATGAAAAATGTGCAAAGTTACCGGGGGGCTGAAGGCTGTAACTGGTCAAATAGCTCAAAATGGCTGCATTTTGCGGAAGAATTTGGCAGACGTTACACGGGAGGCCAACGCGCCCCCTCGCGCCCCCTCCCTGTATCCGTGCCTGCTTATCAATGGGTATGTCCCCCCTACTTGAAGTAAGTGGGCTACTGGCATTCACTTCCTGTGTTGCAGCACAATACATTAAAGCTGCATGTAAGGGCTGTTCTTTAAGGTGGTTTAATTACAGGTGTAGAAGGGACTACTGAAGCTATCCTCAACATGCATGCATGGAAGCCAAATTTGAATGTATGTTTTAACAAGGCATCTTAGTTGGGGCCGAAGTTGTTAGGTTGACCTAACCTGAGGGTTTAAAATTCTAGTTGAAGCCAATAGCTCACTTCAGCTGGTGTTCACATCTGGGTTGTAGATTATAAACATTTACAAAATTGCTTTAAAAAAAACGCATTTAAAAAAAAAAAAAAAAAAAAAAAAAACTGTTAAAATGCCAACGAGATTTTGGAAAACCCCGTGAAATCCAATAATATGAATTGGTCCTCCGGTTTCAGCTGTTATTGTGAATTGGGAAGAGCCAAAAGCTCACCAAGACATTCCTTACTCAATATACAGAAAATTCATGTCCATTGGTGATGTTATTAATCACTGTATCAACATTTAAATTCAAACTTTGTAAATACTGATTACAATGAAAGAGATCCTACTTTTTGTGTTTGATATCTTCATGTGATCTTTCTTTTTATCCCCCTGGCGTTAAATCAGAAGGGGGATTATGCTAGATCAGTCAAGGCGGCGGCGTCGGCGGCGTCTGCGTCGGCGGCGTCCAACCACAATCTTTTGAACGCTATAACATGAGACCCATAAGGGTTTATGGTGATGTTAACTTGGGTGTGGTGGGGATCGGACTGCATGCCCTTCATCTGATTAGATTATGAGGCTGGCATGCTAATTAGGTACCTAAGTGCAATAATTAATGAGTTAATTTGGGGTATTTTCCAACACAATCTTGTGAATGCGATAACATGAGACCCATAAGGGTTAGGGTGATGTAAGTTGGTGGGTGGGATCGGACTGCCAATGCCCTTCCTCTGATCAATTATGGCGTGGCATATGCTAAATTAGGTACCTAATTTGCATATTAATAGTTATGTTGGGGTATTTTCAACACACTCTTGTGAATGCTATAACATATACCCATAAGGGTTTTGTTAAAAATGTAACTTGTGGGTTTGATCGGACTGCCATGCCTTCATCTGATCAGATTATGGGCGTGGCATTTGCTAATTAGTTCCTCATTTGCAATAATTAATGAGTAAGTTGGGTATTTTCCAACACAATCTTGTTAACGCGATAAATGAGACCCATAGGGTTATGGTGATGTAACTTGGTGGGTGGATCGGACTGTCCATGCCCTTCATCTGATTATATTATTGGCGTGGCATATGCTAAGTAGGTACCTAATTTGGATCTTAATGAGTTAATTTGGGGTATTTTTACCCAAAAGCTTGTGAACAAACTAATCTGAAGATAATAAGTCCGATTTTATGAAACTTGGTGGAAAGGGGGATGGGTAATCTGATTGTACTCGCGTTGAATTAGGTTTTGTGTCGGCATGATTATGCTAATTAAATAGCTAATTTGCATATTTATGGGCCAACTTTGGGGTATTTTTCACCGTGGCATATGCTAATTAGTACCAATTTTGCAAATTAATGAGTAATTTGGGTATTTTACCCAAAAGCTTGTAACACCCTATCTGAAGATAATAAGTCCTCTTTTTGATGAAACTGAGGAGAAAAAGGCGGAGGGAGTGGGTGCCCGGGAGAAAGAAAGTAGGGGAGGGGGGTGGGATGGAGAGAAGTGGAGGCGAGGGGGAAAAGGGAGAGAAAGGGGGGGGGTGGACGAAGAAAGGGGGAAAAAGAGGGTGGGAGGGGGGAAAGAACGTGAGAAGGGGCGGAGGAGGGGTGGAGGAGGTGGGGTGGGGGGGTCAGGGGAAGTGGAGGGGGGGTGGGGGGGAACAACCGCCCTGAAACACGATATTCTTTTGTACCACTTTGTGGGGGAGTTGGTCGTACCTTCCACCTACGTCTGATTAGGTTATTGGGTCGCTGATATGCTTATTAAATAGCTAATTTTCATATTTATGGCTAAATTTGTAGGTCTTTTACAATCCCCGCCGTGGCAGTATGCTACTTAGCTGTAACTAAATTGCATAATTAAATAAATTTTCCTTTGGTGGTTCAGTTTTCCCCAAAAAGCTTGTTGTACCACGCTATCTGCCGATAAATAATTGCGCCGATTTTGATGAAACTTGGTGTCTTTGGTGTGGGCAACTCATGTACTACTCTCTCGTCTGATTACGGTATTTACGTTTTTTTTTTCCTGTTTCCGTGTTTTTTTCCTTTTTTTTAAGGGGGTTTGTCGCAGCTTTAAGGGGGTTGTTGGGTTTAATGGGATATGTTTGGGGTATTAAGTTGGGTTAGTCTTGGTTTAAAGGGGGTTGTTCCGGTTTAAATGGGTGTTTTTGGTCTGGACTTCCGCTTTGATTGTTGTTGGTGTGTTTCACCAGGGTCTATTTTTAAGCCTTATTTTCCACTGTTTGTGATCCGATGTAGTTTAGCATTTTTATATCAGACACTAACGCATTGGGGTTCTCGTACATGGGGTTCGTTCTCTTTTACTTTTGTTTAGTTTATTTTTCATTTTTTTTGCACGAGTTTAAGGGGGTTGTCCAGGTTTAAGGGGGGTTGTTCTGGGTTTAAGGGGGTTGGTCCAGGTTTAAGGGGGTGTTTGGGTTGTCCGGGGGCTGTTGGGGTTTCCGGATGGAGTTTTCTGTGTTTCCCCGGGTGTATGTCCTGGCCTATACCTTTGGCCTTGTTGGGGTTCCGGTTTTGTTGTCTGGGTTTCCGTGGTCTTCCTTGTTTACGTTGTGTTGGTTTTCTGGTTTACTTCCCGTCTTTTTTTTTTGTTTATTTCTATTTTTTTTGCCCCTAGATTTCCTTGTTGTTGTGTATTTCCCTTTTTCCATTTTTTTTTCCACTTTTTCCTTTGTTTCTTTCCTTTTCTCATGTCTCTTCGGATGTCTGGGTTTCTGTGGGCGCTTGTCTGGAGTTTACCCGGGGTTGTCCGGTTTTCCGTGGGGCATCTTTCCTGCTGCTTCCGTTAGGCTTTTCTTTGGGGTTTCCGGTGGGTCACCTTTCCGTTTTCCTTCCTTGGGGTTAGGTTCCTGGGAACCTTCCGGGGGCCTTGTTGTGTTTTCAGGTGGGTTGCACGGTTTAAGGGGGGTTGCCCAGGTTTAAGGTGGTTTGTCTGGGTTTCCGCGGGGCTTTTTGGGGTTTCACGTGGGCTTTTGCAGCTTATTATTTAAAAATTTGTAAACCGCCATCCCGCCCATGGGATTTAGCGGTTCAGGAACCGCGACGTGTATTTTGTTGTTGTTTTAGTTCTTTGTGAGCCCTGATTGTGTGTCACGGATTGATCCTATGAAATCACGCTGGTGCTTCGGGAACCACCAATCCTCTCTCTAGTAGATCATAGTCTACATATGCGTGTAGCACATCTCAGCGGAAAAGCATAAGTCTCATCTCTTGGTTGATCTGCTAGTTTGTCTGTGGTGTGTCCGGGAGCATACAACAAGCAGTAGTTGTGAACAAGGAAATTTGGAGGTTTCTGCCAAACCATGATCTCAAGAAGCAAACAACTAGCAAATAATTATGCCAATGTCATTTATCAGGGTCCGTAACAAATTGGCAATATGCTGTCGTTTAGTGTCGGGGTCTTAAGTTTAAGTTGACGTCCCAACTCGACTTTTTGTTTCGCACCCATGCGAATCGCGCACAGCTATTCTTGGAATCAAGCATGATACGCACCAATAAATGGCACGATCTGAGAACGTTAGTGGAAGCAAAGACCATATGGACGTCACCTTCACTCTTTCTATTATAAAAGTATAACTCAATCAGGACAGTTGATACTGGTGTGAATTTCCTAACAACTTGCTGAAAAGTGTATGGTTACTTTAGCTCTATAAGTTGAATGTAGGGATTTTACAACTATTTGACTCAAACCTTCAATCAACTAAAATCTTTTATTTTATGCACTGTTCAACAATTACACAAATTCCTTGGGTAAGAAAATAATTGCTTAAAACCTGAAAGATGATATAACCAAAAGTCCTACAAACGTCATATAGCAAAGACTTCCAACTATACCTGCATACTAACCACTACGCATATGCATCCAGAGTGTTTTGAAGCCTTGCATGTGGGTCATGAATTAATAAGCCCGTCAAGACATTTACATGAGTCATGCTATAAACATAAGCTCAATTTCCTCTCCACCTTTTTTTTACTACACTTCGTGAAACCTCATGTTTTTTGATGGGTTAAGAATAGGCTTTTTGTATATATCACATGACCTTTTGAAGTGAAACCGGTGCAATATGGATGGACTCAATACACCCTCTTGGTATTGTCCCTTGTCAAAAAAATGGCATTTGGCAACTTTGCTGGATATCCCATAATCTAGTCCACAAGACGATCCTTCTCAAATGGAGGGATACAATAGACCCTTTCCAGTTCAATGGGTAAAAACCCACTTGTACTCTATAGGTTGCTGCTTTGAGATATTAAACCATTACTTGTTTTTTTGTTTTATAATTCTAGCACATATGCAGATGACTTTGAATCATCATCAGTCCCAGCTACGACACCCAGAAAACTTAAGTTCAACCTTGATTTAGACACGCTTAGATTTCATAGAGGACGACAGCAATAAAGTAGAGATAGGTAATAACTTAAGTCCCCTTGATTTAAAAGACACTCTAGATGATCATAGAGGAAGACCAAGCAAGAAGTAGATAGGTAAGAACTAAGTTCAACCTTGATTTGACACTTTTGAGTCATAGAGGAAGCAAACAGAAGTCGATAGGTACGAAACTTAAAGTTTCAACCTTATTTAGACACTCTAGATGTCATAGAGAAAGCAAAGCAAGAATCGAATAGGTAAGAAACTTAAAAGTTCACTTTGATTTAAAAAAGACACTCTAGATGTCATAGACGAAGCAAAGCAAGAAGTAGATAGCCTATTATGTAAATGGATTGATTCCATGTACTGACCCCAAACCATTGTAAGTCCGACTTCATCAATGTAATTTGTTTGGGACTGATTTGCTAGGGCAATGTAGCCTATTATGTGGCAATCTACAGCAATTGGTTTCAATTGAAAAAAAAAAAGTTTGTTAACTTGCAATCAAAAAAAAATATTCTTGGGTTTTGGAATCTCCTTTTTACTCCAAAAGTCTTTATGAACTAATTACTATGTGTAGGCAGAGGAACTTAGTAAATTCCCACTATAATACTAAAATGTTCTAAATTTGACAGAAAAATCTTTCTCTTAAAATATTTAAGAAAACCCCAATAGTTTGGCCTTGTTTGTTGCTTTGGCAGTTTATCACATACGTGGTGAACTTGTGCATATTCAAAGTTTCCCAAACGTGACAACTGTGCGGCGAAGCTTAAACACACTTCGTAAACTCACTTCCATGGAACACTGCACTGGATGTGATGCCACGATTTAGTATCAGCTGAAGTTAATAACAATTCAACAACAGTACGCTCCTTACAAGGAGATACGGTGAATTGTTAAGACACAAAGGAATAATGTCCGTTTGAGGACTAACTCTAGTTTAAACCAGGTTTAAAGTTGTTCTTCTTTGAGAGTACTAGCCTATAGGATTCGTATGTAACAATACTAGGTGGTTATTATAGTCTATTCAGCAGCATATAGTGGTTATTGAAATTTCCCTAAAAAATTTTGATTTTTTGTGTTTCAATTTTCTTTCAGTTTGGGCTACGATCTTCAGATTTACAGTTTTTCCCCCCCCCCCCCTCATGTTCGATCTTTTGGTAATGATTTCCCAAACGCAGCGTCTTATCCGATTCCTATGTGTCAGTTGCCATGCAATTAACATATTACAAGTAAGTATAGTATAAGCGAAGCACCTACTGAAAAATCACTGTACATAAGCTTATACTCTGAACTCAATAATTTTGTGCTTCTCGCATGGCAACCATCTTTGGGGCCATTCTTCGGGGTCACGTTTATGACCAAAAAAAATTCTTTTATTTTCAACCCACTGCTGTTTTGCCAATTATCCCAATCTGTTATTACTTTTGGGTAATTAAAATAAACTTTAGTCCAAACCTAACCAAAAATTATTTCGCCATTTTTGCCAGATTGGTTTTTTTGGTCATGAGGGCCAAATAAATTAAGGAGGGGGGGGTTGTCTGGGCCTTAAGGTGTGCTTGTTGTGGTTTAAGGTGGGTTGCACGAGTATAAGGGGGTTGTCACCATGTTTCAAGGGGTTTTCCAGGTTTTAAGGGGGGTTGTTCCGGGTTAAAGGGGATTGTTGGGGTTTAAGGTGGGTTGTCTTGGTTAAAGGTGGTTGTTGTCTTGTTTAAGGGTTGTCTGGGCTTACGGTGCTTGTTTGGTTTAATTGGGTTGTCGCGGGTTTCATGGGGGGTTGTACCTTGTCTTAAGGGTTCTTTTTGTGGTTTTCGGTGTGGTTGGCACGAGTTTCATGGTTTGTTGCCCAGTTTTAGGTTTTTTTTTTTGTTTTTTAAGTCTTTTTTTTTTTTAAGGGGGATATTTGCAGCTTCTTATTTAAAATTTGTAAACCGCTCCCGCCAGGGGATTTGCGGTTCGAGAACCGCGACGTGTCTTTTTGTGTTGTGTTAGTTCTTTGTGAGCCCTGATGGGGGCATCAGTATTGACCTCATGAACCGCTGGTGCTGAGGGACCACCAATCATATCTCTAGTAGATCATAGTCTACATTATGCGTAAGTCTCAGCATTCGCATCCTTACTCATAGATCTCATCTTGGTGTGATCTGCTAGTGGGTCTGTGTTGGTGTCCTGGAGTTCAATACAAACAACATAGTTGTTGAACAAGGACATTGGACCGGTTTCTGCAACCATATCTAAAGAAGCAACAACTAGCAATAATTCCAATGTCATTTATCAGGGGTCCTTAACATGGCAAATGCTGTAGTTTGTGTCGTCTTAAAGTTGAAGGTGCCGTCACTACGACTTTTTATGTTGCGCCCCATGAATCGCGCACTCTATGCTTGTAATCAGAGCATGATACGCAGCGAATAAAGGTGGCACATTCGAGACTGTTAGTGGGAATGCAAAGACGCATAGTGACGTCACCTTCAAACTTAGAGGACAAGTATACTCACAGGACAGTTGATACTGGTGTGATTCCTAACAACATGCTAAAGTATGGGGTACTTAGACTAATAGTTATGTAGGATTTTACAAATATTTGATCACAACACAATTCAAGCAACTAAAATCATTTTTATTTTATTCAATCTGTTCAAACATGTACCAAAATGGCCTGGGTAAGAAAATAATTGCTTTAAAACCTGAAAGATTATACCCAAAAGTCACAAACTGTAATAATAAGCAAAGACTTCCAACTATACGCATACAACCACTACGCCAATTGCATCAGAGTGTTTTGACAGCATTGCTAGTGGTCAAGAAGTTTAAGAACCGCAAGACACTTCAAGATCTGCTAAAACTATAACCTAAGTACTATCACCTTGTTGAACTAAAAATTAGTGAAAAACGTATGGTTTTACTTGGTTAAGAAGTAGGCTTTTTTGTAGGATCACATGACCTTTTGAATGAAACCGGTGCAATAGGGATGGACTCATCACCAATACCCTTCTGGGAATTTCTTGTCAAAACATGGCATTTTGCAACTTTCTTGAAATCCCCATAATCTAGCCACAAAGACGACCTTCTCAATGGAGGGATACAATAGACCCTGTTAAACATTCATGGTTAAAACAACTTGACTATATAGTTCTTCTTTGAATATTGAAACATTACTTTTTTTGGTTATATTCATAGGCACAATATAGTCAAGATGACTTTGAATCATCATCAGTCCCAGCTCCGACACCCAAGAACTTAGTTCCACCTTGATTTAGACACTCTAGATGTCATAGAGGAAGCAAAGCAAGAGTAGATAGGTAGAAACTTAAGTTCAACTTATTTAGACACTCTAGATGTCATAGAGAAAGCAAAGCAAGAATAGATAGTAGAACTTAAGGTTCAACCTTGTTTATACACTTTTGATGATAGAGGAGTCAAGCAATAAGTTAAAGAGTAAGAAACTTAAGTTCAACCTTGATTTAGACACTCTATCTGTCATAGAAGAGCAAAGCAAGAAGTAATATGTAAGAAACTTAAGTTCAACTTTGATTTAGACACTCTGATTCATAGAAAAGCAAAGCAAGAAGTAGATTAGCCTCTTATGTAAATTGATTGACTTCACATGTACTGACTCCCAAACCATTGTGAAGTCAACTCAAATTGTAATTTGTTTGGACTGAATGCTATGGAAATGTATCCTATTATGTGGCAATTCTACAGCAAACTTGGTTTTCCATTGAAAAAAAAAAGGTTTGTACTTGTCATCAAAAAAAAAAAATATTCTTGGGTTTTTGAATCTCTTTTAATAACAAAGTCTTTTGATACTAATTAATATTGTGTACAGAGGACTTAATTTTCGGGCCACTATAAGACTAAAATGTTCTAAATTTGACATAAAATCTTTCCTCTAAAATATTTCCGAAACAATAGTTTTGCCGTGTTTGTTGCTTTGCATTTTATCACATACCTGGTGAACTTGTGCTATCAAAGTTCCAACGTGCAAACGTGGCGGCGCTTAAACACCGCGTAACGCCTTCCATGAACACTGCACTGGATGTGATCACAATTTACGTTATCAGCGGAAGTTAAAACAAATTCAACAACAGTACGCCTTACAAGGAGATACGGTGGATGTTGCATACCAAAGGAAATAAGGTCCCATTCACTGAGGACTAACATTAGTTTAAACCCAGGTTTAAAGTTGTTTCTTCTTTCAGAGTACTAGCCTATATGATTCGTATGTAACAATACTAAGTTGGTTATTAATAGTCCTCTTCCGCATCTATAGTGTTAATTGAAATGTCCCTGATTTGAATTTTTTTTTGTGTTTCATTTTTCGTTCAGTTTGGCTACATCTTCAGTTAACAGTTTTCTCATTCGATCATTTTGGTAAGGATTTCCCCAAAACGCAGCGTCTTAGTCCAGATGCCTATGTGCAAGTTGCCATGCAATTAACATATTACAAGTAAGTATAGTATAAGCGAAGCACCTACTAGAAAAATCATATGTAAATAAGCTCTTACACTCTGAACTCAATAATTTTGTGCTTCTCGCATGCAACCATCTTTGGGGCCATTCTTCGGTCACGTTTATGACCAAAAAAAAATGATTGATTTTACAACCCAATGCTGTGTTGCCATATAACCAATCTGTTATTACTTTTGGTATAATGAATAATTTTTAGTCCAAACCTAACCAAAAATTATTTTGCCATTTTTGCCAGATTGGTTATTTTGTCATGAGGGCCAAATAAAGTTCGGTCACGTTTGTGACCTCAGACAAAAAGGGGTTTTTTAAAATTCAAATTTCCACTGTAAAATGTGTGAATATTTAAGTACTCACATGCATTATATTTATTCAGAAAGACTTGGAATTTGGTCATTACAAACAATGTTCTCTAATATTTTTGCTGAAACTGTGCATTTTGACAACTAAATTGCTAAAGTGATCCTGGCCCGTTTCACAATAATTGCCAACTTTTTGTCAACCTGGGGGTCATTTTTCCAAACTTAGTGACAAGCTTTGTTATATGTTTTCAAATGTGTGTAAGACTATAAATTTTAAGGAAATATAGAAAGCACACCTTAATCTTTTCTCCTTTATTACTTTTTTTAATCAGAAAGTTTGGAAATTGAGCCATTTCTGTAAAAAATGCAAATATTTTTTAATGGAAATTTAGCTTAATTGCCAAAAGAAATTACACTTGTCTTTATTATAAATGTAAAGTATGTACCTTCAGGCAATTCCAACTGAAATATGAACATTGATGTTTGAATTTTCACAATTTCATTACATTTTTTGTTTCTATTTTATCCCAAAAACATGTTCTTGACATAAAATTTTTTATTTATTAAATCAAAAAACTAACAGAGCAGAATGATTCTTCATGGATTGATTAGTTGTAGTTTGGAGAATATTTGTACCACATGCAAGAAAATCTTGCCCATTGAGTTAGCAGATAATTAGCTTTATGTCCAAAGTGTTGGGCGTGACATGTGAACGGAATTTTGACTTAAAATCTTATCTTTTTGACATTAATTAATAACAAAACTAACTTAAAAGCTTTGTAAAGATGGACAACTACTAACCCTACCCAGTGAATGCTTTGTTTCATCCTAATGCTCTTCCAATATTCCCAACCTGTTAAATTTGTGTGGTTGCTTGATTGAAGCTTGTGTTGGATGTGACAAATTTGCAAATGTGAACAGGGCAATTTTTTTGAAAATTGACAAAACTGATCACACCTCAAAGTAAGTTGGTAGTTCACAAACCCATGCAATAACTTGAAACATACTATAAATTCAAAGTTGCAGACCTCCTCATTTTTAAGATATGCAGCTCATGTGTGTTGGACGTGACAAAATGTGTTGGACGTGACTGGTGTGAACGGAAAATTTAATGTTGATGGTGCCAAGCCATTTTACAGTGGTTGTCAAAACTTATACAATTTACTAGTACAGTGAAAGTGTTCTCAGAGAATAAGTAACACAAACATAGAGCTTACTTCATAAAGACAACAGGGCTAATGCAAAAAGTGTTGGACGTGACAAAATTGTGAACGGAAAATTGTGGACAAGATTTCGATTAACTATATCTGAATTAATTCTAGGACCAGTCATATAATTTGTGTGGGCATTATCATGAAGGATAGTCTTTGTAAATGAATACAATAAAATACCACAGATCTCCGTCACAGAGTGTCGGTGTAATGAATAAATGCATGGTATTAATTGTGGAACGAAAAAATGTCACGTCCAACACTCAATTTTGATTGGCTCATATAGTTTTTGGAGCACTTGCTACACTTTATTTATGCACATGGTAATAAAAGTTGTCACAGTTGCCCAACAGAACTCAAAAGTAACAACTGATAGGCCTCTACATAGCTTAAAATGGCAGCTGAAAACAAAAGGGCATGTGGGATTTTTGGTTGACGCCATAATTGGTTAATTTTGACCATTTTGTGTGGGCTGTCCTCCTGTAATACAAGCACAAAATAATTTGTTTTAAGCGTATGGGGGGGTCGGTCTCGTAAGAGATGTAAAAAGACATAAAGTGACTCTGTATCCCTTCCTATAAAAAATCTATAGGTTTTAATTGAAAACTCAAAAAGTTGGCAATTACTGTGCACTGGCCTCTGGCTGACTTATCTGATGGACAAAAAACCTGTTGAGTTTTGTCTAAGTATGTCTAAAAAGGAAAAATTAGCCATTTGGTCCGGTGTGGTGCGAGTTGTTGCTTTCATTTGATTAATCAACTACGAAAATGTGCACATGATATGTTAATATTCGTGGTACACCCCCCCCCCCCCACGACCTATACATCAACTAAATAATGTCCTGCCCAAAACTGATAAAGAGTTGTGGATGCTCATTATAAAACAGCATACGTTATTGATAATTGCATAAACTAAACAGCAAATGTTTATTTTTTTTTCTCACAAAAACCCCAGGGTTTCAAATATAAGTTGTTAAGCTTAGTCATATACAGGGACTGTTCTAGCCATAATTGTTTTTAATGAAACAAAAAATAAACTTCAGCCAACAGCCAAATTGGGGCTATTGTTTACATTTTGAAGAAAATCACTAATATGGCTTAATGGTTTTTTCTCTTTGGACATAGAATTGATGGCCGGTCTGCAAGCGACATATGATAGTGGTCACTAAAAAATACATTATGGCAGACAGACCCATTCATTATGTTCCTGCTTCATAGCATCAATGAGTTTGCTCAAGCGATGGTAAGGGCAGCAAACAGGTGAGTACTTGATGGGATCGGACAGGATCAATAACATCGGATAATGGCATAAACTCAGGACACGTCGCTTTTTAATAGCTCATTGTTTCCAGGCACTGTTTTCGTGAAGCTGTAGACGGTACAGAGTCCCTTTATATGATAGAGTATTTGATCAAACCTTTCAGAGATTTTTTTTTGTTTCATTTTAGATTATATGTTCTAATGATTACAAACATTTTCCTTATTTGACACAGTGAAAGTATTATCTAAACCTTAAAGATAATTAACTGAAGCTAAGAGAAATGGTATTATTGTTGCCGTCTGAAATTCCTTTTTCGAAATAGGCTTATGCGTGCAAGAGTTGCCTGCGTTAACGCGCATACCTAATTTCCTTTACGCGTTGTCATGGTTCTGTCTGGGGTAATGCTGCATAGTTTGAATGCAGAAAAGGAATTATGACATAGTATAATAAGATTAAGCTTTCAACTAACACTTGCTAACCCCTACATCACTTGCCACAATTAGTGTGAATCGAAACGTTTCTCTTGGTGATGGTCCGTGTCAATATCGTGTATGAACTTTTTCTACAACAGTTTCACCTACCTGTATCAGACCAATTTACCAAAAAACAGTTCAGCTGTTGCCTGTGGTGCATAGGATGTCCCATTTGATTCTTGGAATATGTATGATGAATTTCCTTTGTCAGTGTTAATGATTTTTAGAAATTCCTTAAATGACCTACGTGACCGAATTGATTTCAGGAATATCCTTTTCCTCTAGATGATTATCCAGATCTGTATAGCTATTGCACACCAGACCAGGAAAATCTCCTTGGGGGGGGTGTGGGTTTTGAACAGACAGGTCAAGCCACTGGTCCCATATTTTTATATTTCTATTACCTCTGCTGCCCATTATTGAGGGTGCAGCATTCTGATTGGGTCAGTTTACTGCCCATTATTCTTATTTCTGCCATAATGGGTTTCAAATACATTTTTATTAAATCAAGATGTTTTCGGTCTCTAATAGAATAAAAGGGGGTTGCAGTTCATCTATTGGCTCATAATGTATCCTCGCTGGAAAACTTAAAAATAATAGGCTCGGCTGGGCCCACCCTTAATTTAGTTTTTCGACCGGTCGACCCATTATTCGTCCCATAAACGTCCTGCATCACCCTTGAATTTCTTAAAATTGGTTCTAAGGTTGATAACAGAAATAATTGCTGAGCCTAATCAAATATCGAGCGAGTCGATACGAGCCTGATATTTTAATTGGCGAGGGCGATATTTTCTGTTATAAACCGAAAAAGGGCATTCAATATTATTATTTTGTGCAAGAACAGCTGACTTGACAAAAATAGTTTTAAAAAAATGGTTTCAAAACTAATAAAAAGGTGTATTTTTGCTGACAGTTGCCATGACCAAATGCCCACCTTTTTTTGCGCTAATTTCTTCACTGCCGTATTGGCACTCACTCGGAAGCTAGGTGCATAATAATATAGAGACTGATGCGTTTATTGTCATTTTATTCGTCTAAATTTGAAAAGTACAATTTTTTGATAGGCCACCCACCTACTTTTTACCATTTTTAATTACAAATTGATTGTTTGTGAAAATTTATCACCCTACTTTTAATTTGCAGTTTTACCATTACTTCATGGTTTTCAGTGCTGACTGGCAAAACCACAAACAGATTTTGAAGTCAAATCACTCATAATATGTTGTCTTTTTAAATATCATTTGCATGCAAAAAGGAATAAAATTTTTTTGTAGAAATTTACTTTCTCCTCATTCCTGCAGCACAGTTTGGGTACTATGGCTAAATGTCCCAGACATCGTGTAAGCTTGTGGGAATATTCAACATGAGAGGGTTGAATGTATCCTACTCGATTAGAGATATTTGCCTTTGGGTGCAGGAGGTCCCTGGTTTAAATAAAGCCGACTCAGAGATTTTGAATATAAATTTTTTTGTGTGTATTAATTAAATAATCGTCAACTAGAACTAAGATAGTTACCTAAATGGCCCAATTCCAAGTTTGAGATGAAACAGATTTTTTTGTGTTTGATGCAGTAATATTATGTGGTGTCTAGCATCTATAAATACCAAAATTTCGGTATCTGGAATTTGTTACAAAGTTATTCACGTGAAGTGATTAGTATATGGACAGCATTCTGTACATGCATAAAACTGAGTTACAAGGTTCCGTTCCGGCGGTGACCCTATGTGAGACCCATAAACAGAATGAAATGGTACCCTGAGACCAGATCTGTTCAAATGGAGACCCTAACCGAGACCAACCTATTCAAATAGGAAAACCTTATCCGAGACCCGTGGCCAAGTAATATTACCATTTCACATTCCAGTTGAGCGATCTAATGAACTTTTATGGAGTTTTTATTCTGTTTGAGAATGATTAAACACAAAAAATATCATTGTAATGATCATGCTGAACAAGAGGGCCGTCAGCCGTCTTGTTTGTTTTTGATGCGTTCTTCTTCTTTCTTTGTTCTTTCTTTATTTCGATCAACACGTCAACTGCGTCTTAGTTCAGTCATATTTGACGTTATTGTGACAGATACTAAATGACCGTGACTCGTCCATTTATGCTCATATGACATTGACCCCGTCTGCCTTGACTGGCCACCGGCTTCAATATGTATTTAATGTCAAAATTATCTTCTTCTACAGGATTACGCCGATACAACAAACTGCGTTCAGAGGAACCACTGCTCGCTATATAGGGTGTTCAGGGATATAGTGAGGTCAAGGTCATTAAGGGTTAATTTTCCGGTTTGAAAGCCAAAAAATGGGCAAAATATCAAAAAATCGCTGTCCTACAAATTATGTATCAGAGTGACGTCATTAGAGCACATGTATGGTTACTAGGCAGGGTCTTTGGGTTGTCCACAGTTTCAGGATCAAAGGTCATTAAGGGGTCACTTCCGGTCCAAAAACCAAAAATATTCCAAAATATCAAAAATTTTTATCTCCAAAACCTCAAACATAGTACAGTAACTTGACTTACAGATATGCATTATGTTACTGGTGTATGCAAGATTTTATTTGGGAGGTCCAAAGGTCATTTAATGTCATTTCCGGTTTTTAAGGTAACTAATTAAATAATTTTTTTCTCCAGAAACTAGCATGGTAGAATTTTTTATTTGTATTGGAACAATGCATTTTTGTTGTGTACCTCAGGTTTTTTATACCG